>JADBJO010005236.1:57500-112500 GCA_016801955.1 Conus betulinus
AGAAGGCAAACAGTCAGATGTACAGATGTTTCACTGACCTGGGTTCCTTTGTCAAACTTCCACTTGAAGCTCTGCAGAGTGGCCATGTTGAAAAGACTGTAGACGATGTCCTGGTACCCTCTGTACTGACTGTCCAGAATGTACTCATCCTTCACCAGGGACCCGAAACCCAAACAAGTGCTTCTTGTGGTCTATCTACACAACACATGATGGTGAGTATGAGGAGGCGGTGGAGGGGGCGCAGAGGAAGGTGGAAGAAGGAGGTGGAGAAGGAGGTGGAGGAGGAAGAAGAGGTGGACAAGGAGGCGGACGAGGAGGAGGAGGAGGACGAGGACGAAGAGGAATGAAAAGAGCACAGAAAGAAACCATGTGTCATGCTGTACTTGCCATGACGTCGTCATCTTTTCCAGGGACACAAAGCCAGACACGCACTTGTTGAGTTCTCTCAACTGTCACAGGCTTCGTGGTTTCCATGTCTTCAGATGCCTCAGGTAGTGACGGTGCTGCATTGCCCCACATTGTCTGCCCTTTGATGCAAGTAGATCTCTGGGAGGTGGACCAGGCGCCACAGTTCATCTTCAGATCGCTCCAATTCCGTTCTTTCTGGCAGTTTCAACGCATGACCCCTTCAGTGGTGGACTAATCGTCACACCAGGCTCCATGGTGACCGTCACCTTATCGTTGCCTTTTTCTGTCACCTGTAGTAATGAGCAGATGAGGTTTGGGAGGTCCTGGTACTGGTGACGTGAGGTGAGATATACCCCACCAGGTTCCACCATCAGCTGGATATGGCGGGCATCACTGGAGCTGCCTGGACTGTTGTCTGACTTGTTTATGGGTCACAGAGTCCGTGGGCATGACTGGAAGCTGCCCAGACTAATGTCTGACTTGGTCATGGGCACGGAGTCATTCCACCCACCGGCATCTTTCGTGCTCATTTAGTGTGAAATGCAGTATGTTTGTTTCCTCGGAGAGGTTTAAAGTACCAAGTTGTACGTTGGAGAGTATAGTGAAGTTGTCAAAGAGGGATTGGAGACTTAAGGTAGTTTTTTTTTTTTTATAATGTATCCCAGCTGATGAAACGCAGCAAACACTCTAAAACGTATACAGTGAAGGCCACGGTACATGTGCCCCTGTGGTGGATGGAACGTCCAGGTTAGGACAATGAGTTGGGGAAAACGTTGCTGGTCATAGTGGTGATGATGATGATGATGATGATGATGATGATGATGATGATGATGATGATGATGATGATGATGATGATGATGATGATGATGATGATGATGATGATGATGATCTGATGATCATGATGGTCATGAGGACGACGACGAGGATGATGATGATATGATGATGATGATGATGATGATGATGATGATGATGATGATGATGATGATGATGATGATGATGGTGATGATGACGACGACGACGACGACGACGACGACGACGACGACGATACGATGATGATGATGATGATGATGATGATGATGATGATGATGATGATGATGATGATGACGATTACGATTGACAACGACGATAATGGTATGCTGGGCATCCATGATCTTTTCCCTGGGACTCTGCATTCAGGAATGCTTCTCAGTGTACACCATCTACATTAATGACTTCATGTTTACGAGCCAGCTGCCCGTAGTAGGCTATGTCAAAGATGTCGCCATGTCAGATCCATTCCATGTACACAAACAGCTTTTGTCTACACATACTAAACAGAAACGATTTAAAACCAGGTCTGTGTTCCACCAAATCTGGAACGAAAATGAAAAATATTCCTAAGTTTCAGAAACAGGAAAATCCCATGTGGTGGAATATCACTGAAGGAGGTCTGCTGTGCAGTGAATGAGTTCTGCTGTGCAGTGAATGAGTTCTGCTGTGTAGTGAATGAGTTCTGCTGTGTAGTGAATGCGAGTGAACTGCTGTGCAGTGAATGAGGACTGCTGTGCAGTGAATGAGGTCTGCTGTAGTGAATGAGGTCTGTAGTGAATGAGGTCTGCTGCTGTGTAGTGAATGAGGTCTGCTGTGTAGTGAATGAGGTTTGCAGTGAATGAGGTCTGCTGTGTAGTGAATGAGGTCTGCTGTGTAGTGAATGAGGTTTGCAGTGAATGAGGTCTGCTGTGCAGTGAATGAGGTCTGTAGTGAAAGAGGTCTGCTGTGTAGTGAATGAGTTCTGCTGTGTAGTGAATGAGGTCTGATGTGTAGTGAATGAGGCCTGTAGTGAAAGAGGTCTGCTGTGTAGTGAATGAGTTCTGCTGTGTAGTGAATGAGGTCTGATGTGTAGTGAATGAGGTCTGTAGTGAATGAGGTCTGCTGTGTAGTGAATGAGGTGTGTAGTGAATGAGGTTTGCAGTGAAAGAGGTCTGGTGTGTAGTGAATGAGGTCTGTAGTGAAAGAGGTCTGCTGTGTAGTGAATGAGGTCTGTAGTGAATGAGGTCTGGTGTGCAGTGAATAAGGTCTGTAGAGAATGAGGTCTGCAGTGAATGAGTTCTGCTGTGTAGTGAATGAGATCTGCTGTGTAGTGAATGAGGTCTGTAGTGAATGAGGTCTGTTGTGCAGTGAATGAGGTCTGTAGAGAATGAGGTCTGCAGTGAATGAGGTCTGCTGTGTAGTGAATGGGGTGTGCTGTGTAGTGAATGAGGTTTGTAGCGAATGAAGTCTGCTGTGTAGTGAATGAGGTTTGTAGCGAATGAAGTCTGCTGTGTAGTGAATGAGGTGTGCTGTGTAGTGAATGAGGTTTGTAGCGAATGAAGTCTGCTGTGTAGTGAATGAGGTTTGTAGTGAATGAGGTGTGCTGTGTAGTGAATGAAGTTTGTAGCGAATGAAGTCTGCTGTGTAGTGTTTGCAGCTATTGACATATCAGTGCCAACACCTATGACAGACAGATGTCACAGTGAGTGACTCACCACGTGGTATACACCATGAAGTTTCAAATCCCAACACTTTTGACTGAAAAGATTGTCACTGTAAATGGCTCACTACATGGTAAACACCATGAAGTTTCAAATCCCAACACCTTTGACAGATAGACTGTCACAGTGAATGGCTCACCACATGGTATACACCATGAAGTTTCAAATCTCAACACCCATGACAGCACATATGTCACTGTGAGTGGTTCACCACATGTATATACGCATGAAGTCTCAAATCCCAGCGCGAGAAGACGAAGCAGAAGGGAAGTGACAGAAGACAAATATGTTACTGATGGGGGTGATGCAGTAGTTCATTTAATTACGCTTCCATTCTACCTCGCTTGACAAATTCCATCACACACACACACACACACACACGCACACGCACACACACGCACGCACGCACGCACGCACGCACACACGCACGCACACACACACACACACACGCACGCACGCACGCACGCACGCGCACACACACACACACACACACACACACACACACACACACACACACACACACAAGCGTTTGCACAAAAAGCAGTCAGAAACGATTCTACCTGTATGGTGACGTCATCAGGCTGCAGGGAATGTGGTAGGTGACACCTGTCAACAGTGTATGACATTGCTCCCCTCAGTTACATCTTGATATGATCACTGACATTGTTCATGTCAACAGTGTATGACATTCCTGACCTCAGTTATATCTTGTGGACCTCAATTCACATTGTTCGTGTCAACAACGAATGACATTCCTGACCTCAATTATATCTTGATGATCACTGACAATGACGACATCAATTCACATTGTTCACGTCGACAGTGCATGACATTCTTGACTTCAGTTATATCTGATGATTTAGATGATCACTGACAGTGTGGACCTCAGTTCACATTGTTCATGTCAACAGTGTATGACATTCCTGACCTCAATGGATATCTACTCAAAATGTGGACCCATTGTTTGATCTCTCCACTGAAATTGTCAAAGTCTCAACTCTTTTCTGAAATTGCCCACATCTCAACTCTTTTCTGAAATTGCCCACATCTCAACTCTTTTCTGGAATTGCCAATGTCTCAACTCTTTTCTGGAATTGCCAATATCTCAACTCTTTTCTGAAATTGCCAAAGTCTCAACTCTTTTCTGAAATTGCCAAAGTCTCAACTCTTTTCTGAAATTGCCAATATCTCAACTCTTTTCTGAAATTGCCAAAGTCTCAACTCTTTTCTGAAATTGCCAAAGCCTCAACTCTTTTCTGAAATTGCCAATATCTCAACTCTTTTCTGAAATTGCCAAAGTCTCAACTCTTTTCTGAAATTTCCAGTCTCAACTCTTTTCTGAAATTGCCAAAGCCTCAACTCTTTTCTCTGGAACTGCCGATGTCTCAACTCTTTTGAAATTACCAATATCTCAACTCTTTTCTGGAATTGCCAATGTCTCAAATTTTTTTTTTTTTTTTTTTTTGCTGTCCCAACCTCTGCACCACTTCAGCCACACCGCTCATTCCGACACCCCGTCCACAGCCACAGCCCGGTCAGGCCCGCCGCAGCCCCGGCACCGACAATCCACAGGGCGGAGTCAATGTCAAGTCGTCAAGAGGCAACCCACCGGAGGAGACACTGCACTGCTGCCAAGTCACTTCGGTGGTGTTCAGTGGCGCCTGTTCTGATCTAACATACGCAGGACACCACCTACTAAGCCCCCTATTGACGACAATAATTGCTTAGTCGCGGAGCCGGCGTGAGTGAGCTCTCCCTCGGAAGGCGCCACCACGTCCGTCCAACGACAGCCCCATGGACTCGCCGATACCGGTGACCCCGACGGAACCAAACCAAGGCCACAGACGTGGAGAGGACATCGAAACTGAGGTCACCATGAGAGCAGGGCATGAAGGGCCACAGAACTTGGGACATTTTTTTTTTTAAAATGCTGATCGATGAGAATGAGGATGATTAAGATGATGCTATCGGATTTCCACTTCGGTCTGAGACTACATGACAGGGCTGTACTCTACGCTTCCTTTCATAATATATCCCGGCGTCAACCAGGCCCGAGAGATACAGGCACCTGCAGTGTTGGTCAGGAAATTTGAGCAACACTCTCAGAAACGCATCCATTAAGTGGATGAAACTCGACTGTGTGGTCCCAGTCTTCCCAACTGAGTCCGCAGCAAACTCAACTCTGGGTAGGAGCCGGTCGGGGGCAGAAAAAAACACACATGCCTCTGATGGGATTCGAACCCACGACCTCCCAGCCGGGAGTCCGCGACGCTAACCACTTCGCCACGGCGGTAGATTGTTCACACTGTCAGTTTTTGTAACATAAAAGTGCTTGTACTGTTTATCTATTTTTATATGTTACGGCACGAAAGCCGCTTCAAACGAATTCACAGTGTTATTTCATTTATGTTCCAAGAAAGCTTTTCAACATATCTTCTCATGTTCATTTCTGACACAATCAAAACATATCTGAAACACCTCCCGACTTTAATTAATTAGCCTTTTCCTGTTCATTGCGCTTTCTGACTTTGATTAATCAGCCTTTTCACGTTCATTGCACATCCAAATAGAAAAACCCAAATAATTCAATGCGAACCCCAAACACACATGTATGAATCCAGACCACACGTCATATAGACCTCAATACTTGAATTACAATGGCATAAATATGAGCCCTAATGCACAGAATTTAGCCTTTAATTCAAATTTATTTGTTATGAAATATCTATGAGGAATCTGATGACATAATAGGTATAGCCGTTATTGTTTGAAATTAGTGTGTGTACGTGTGCGCGCGCGCGCGCACACACACACACACACACACACACACACACACACACACACACACACACACACACACACACACACCCGATCAAGTAGTCCTAATGCTGTAGTCCACTGTTTAGAACAGTATTCACACACACACACACACACACACACACACACACACACACACACACACACACACACACACACACACGCACGCACACACACCCGATCAAGTAGTTCTAATGCAGTAGTGCCCAGTTCACAACAGTAGTTCACCCCTCACTCCCCCTCAATCAGTCCTAATGCAGTAGTGCCAAGTTCACAACAGTGGTTCACCCCTCACTCCCCCCTCAATCAGTCCTAATGCAGTAGTGCCCAGTTCACAACAGTGGTTCACCCCTCACTCCCCTATCAATCAGTCCTAATGCAGTAGTGCACAGTTCACAACAGTGGTTCACCCCTCACTCCCCTATCAATCAGTCCTCATGCAGTAGTGCCCAGTTCACAACAGTGGTTCACCCCTCACTCCCCTATCAATCAATCCTAATGCAGTAGTGCTCAGTTCGCAACAGTGTCAAGTAGTCCTGATGCTGTGGAGTCTGACCTGACTTGGATGTCTCCTTTCCGCAGGCTGTCAATCCTGGCATCAGCCTCAGCCCTCCAGTCGCTCTGCTCGGCCAGTTCCCGTCACCGACACGTCATCCAGCAGGTAGCTGATGCCTCCGTCAGGACCGGAGTGCCCAAGCTCCGCGGAACTGATCGCTTGGGACAGAGGACCACAAGGGTTGATGTCGTCATTATGTCTCACGCCGCTAGGTCATTGTTGGTTTTATTTCATCATGTCTCTCGCCACTAGGTCATTGTAATTTTATTTCATCATGTCTCTCGCCACTAGGTCATTGTTAATTTTATTTTATCATGTCTCTCGCCACTAGGTCATTGTTAATTGTATTTCATCATCATGTCTCTCGCCACTAGGTCATTGTTAATTGTATTTCATCATCATGTCTCTCGCCACTAGGTCATTGTTAATTGTATTTCATCATCATGTCTCTCGCCACTAGGTCATTGTTAATTTTTTTATTTGATCATCATGTCTCACGTCACTAGGTCATTGTAATTTTATTTGATCATCATGTCTCTCGTCATCAGATCGTCAAATGGCTTATATACACATGTGCGTGCGTGCGTGCGTGCGTGCGTGTGTGTGTGTGTGTGTGTGTGTGCAGAGTCCACTCACTGTTGTTGGGCACCATGATGTAACCAATCATGGAGAACCAGCCGTCCTCAGAGCGAATCATGGAGCGTAGGGCCACCCTCCTGACATCCAGGTGACCTGCGGACACACACACACACACACACACACACACACACACACACACACACACACACACACACACACACACACACCGATCGCGGTTGTACACACACACTAAGACGGTTTCTGTACATCAACAGAAAGACACTGATTTCCGCACAATCATTAAAAGTTAAGGGAAGTCGCCTGTATCCTGTCAGTGCTCAGATTCTGAGTAACTGTCATCGTCACCGGTATAAATTCTATCTGAAAGATAGCGTTGTCAGCAGCAATAACTATGATATGACATCATCGACAGGTATGACCTCGATTTTATATCATTTCAGCTTTGTCACAAGCTGTCATGATGGGTATGTTCCGTATTCCAGCAACACAGGGAGTCCCACCATGTCTTCACAGACTTCAAAAAGGCATTCAGCAGAGTCTGGGCATGAGCTGCTGTTGACCACAATAGGGAAACTTAACATCCAGCAAAAGCTGGTCAACACTATCCAGCAGCTGTGTCTTAAAGCGTCCACTGCAATGATTATACAGGGTGGAGAGTTGTGCCATGCTTCACTTGGAGTTCGTCAGGGCTGCCTCCTATCTCCCTCACTTTCAAGACTTTCCTGAAATGCCTGCACAGCATGTCAGCACAGTAAACACTTGAGGAAGAACCATCAGTTTACTGTTGACATTCATGGCCTGGTGTGGGTGAACAAGAACTCGCTAAGCTTCTTCAAAGAGTGGATGAAACAACAACAAGAGATGGCATGGAATCAACGCCGAATTGACCCAGTTGATGGCCATCATCAAAACTGATATAATTGTCCATGGGCAGATGGTAGGCACTGCTCAACAGTCAGAAGAAATAGACAAAAGGAGATCCAATGGTACTGATGATAGTGGATTCATCAAATAACCAGGACTTTCCAATACTACAACAGAGGATTCATCAGATAACCATGACTTTCCAATACTACAACAGAGAATTCATTAAATAACCAGGACTTTTCCAATACTACAACCGAAGATTCATCAGATAACCAGGACTTTCCAGTGCTATAATAGAGGATTCATCAAATAATCAGGACTTTCCAATGCTATAATAGAGGATTCATCAAATAATCAGGACTTTCCAATGCTATAATAGAAGATTCATCAGATAACCAGGACATTCCAATGCTCCATATGAAGACGTCATGGCTGCAGTGGAATCTCTAAAATGAGAGAAAACTGCAGGCATCAACATCATCCCTGCAGATCTTTTGAAAACACGGCAGAGAGGCAGTAACTGATATCCTAATTGCCATCTTCCACAGACTCTGGCGCTCTAGGGAGCGGCCTGAGGAACGGATTCAATCACTAATCGTCGACCTTGGCAGAACAGAAATCTCCAACAGTGTGAGAACTACAGTACTATCAGTACACGCTAACATTAAACAGTGTTTGTGGCGGATGTGTACACAGGCAGCACACTTCTAAATTGTTCAGAGCTAAGCATGCTACCTAAAAGGTATTTGCAATAATAGTTTTATGACATCGTGATAAACTGGTTGATATTTTTTGTATAACAAGGGATTTTAAAATGTATTGTATTGGAAACGTGTTTGTCTAGTCCGTGCTGGCTATCTCAAGTAATGTCTTTCTTGCACTTTAATATTTCACGAGCTCATTTTACGTTTTCGGGAATTTATTTTTAATAATTGGTCTTGCTATTTTTTTAATGTTGCTGCTGTGTGATTCTTGATTATATTCGTAAAATATCACTCCTGGGCGAAACAAATTAAATGAAAGATTCATTCATTCAGCTGTTGGTATGAAAAAGACCAGTCAGGTCAAAGGGCTGGAGATCACATGATGTATTTGATATGTGTATAACCTGCACAAAGTCTGGGCCTTTTCGTCATCTTGCAGAATCTGAATGTTTTGCTCTAGGATAACAAGAATTATGAAGACCTCAAATAGTTTTACAACCTGACAGACAAAGATTGATTATGAAAGCGTGATCAGGATACGGTGTTCTTTTAAAGCAGCTAAGGAAAGAAACCATGATGAGTACACAATGTATCAACCATTGACCAACACAACGTTCAAAGATGAATCAACCATTGACCAACACAACGTTCAAAGATGTATCAACCATTGACCAACACAACGTTCAAAGATGTATCAACCATTGACCAACACAACGTTCAAAGATGTATCAACCATTGATCAACGTAACGTTCAAAGATGTATCAACCATTGACCAACACACAACGTTCAAAGATGAATCAACCATTGATCAACGTAACGTTCAAAGATGAATCAACCATTGATCAACACAACGTTCAAAGATGAATAAACCATTGACCAACACAACGTTCAAAGATGTATGTATCAACCATTGATCAACGTAACGTTCAAAGATGTATCAACCATTGACCAACACAACGTTCAAAGATCAACCATTGACCAACACAACGTTCAAAGATGTATCAACCATTGATCAACACAACGTTCAAAGATGTATCAACCATTGATCAACACAACGTTCAAAGATGTATCAACCATTGATCAACACAACGTTCAAAGATGTATCAACCATTGACCAACACAACGTTCAAAGATGAATCAACCATTGATGAACAGAATGTCGAAAGATGAATCAACCATTGATCAACACAACGTTCAAAGATGAATCAACCATTGATGATCGGAAACTCAAGGATAGATCAACCATTGATGAACAGAATGTCGAACGATGAATCAACCATTGATGAACAGAATGTTCAAGCACACCATTAAAACGACATTACCAGCAGAGTAAGAGGGAGAACCCTACACCCACCTTGTCGTCACAGCTACAAAACCGACTATTGAAGCAGTTAACTGGCGGATCAGACCAAACAATAACCATGTGACAAAATGGCGTCATAGTGACATGACTACTCTACACCTCTATGAATGTCACAGTCCTAACACGTGGATTTTGATATGTTTGTATGAATCAGAATAAACAACCCAGATCTGCTGTTCAAACTGAAAAGAGAGTGGTTAAGAAGTTACGCCACCGATCAAAGCAGGGTCATACATCAGAGAGGGGGAAACGAGGAATATCTTCACACTGTGTTTATGAAACTTCCGCTGCCCGCTCAAGAAGCAGTCACCATTGAGGTTGATTTTGATTGGCTTGCTCCCCGTCTGCCTCCTGTTCACATATTGCCTATGTGTTTGCCATAGCTTGCCACTGACAATACCATGGATTGCCTGTGTGTTTGCCATAGTTTGCCACTGACAGCTCCATGGATTGCCTGTGTGTTTGCCATAGTTTGCCACTGACAATACCATGGATTGCCTGTGTGTTTGCCATAGTTTGCCACTGACAGTACTGGATTGCCTGTGTTTGCCATAGCTTGCCACAGACAGCACCATGGATTGCCTGTGTGTTTGCCATAGCTTGCCACTGACAGCACCATGGATGCCCGTGTGTTTGCCATAGTTTACCACTGACAATACCATGGATTGCCTATGTGTTTGCCATAGTTTGCCACTGACAATACCATGGATTGCCTATGTGTTTGTCATAGTTTGCCACTGACAGCACCATGGACTGCCTGTGTGTTTGCCATAGTTTGCCACTGACAATACCATGGATTGTCTATGTGTTTGCCATAGTTTGCCACTGACAATACCATGGATTGCCTATGTGTTTGCCATAGTTTGCTACTGACAATACCATGGATTGCCCGTGTGTTTGTCATAGTTTGTCGCTGACAGCACCATGGATTGCCTGTGTGTTTGCCATAGTTTGCCACTGACAATACCATGAATTGCCTATGTGTTTGCCATAGTTTGCCACTGACAATACCATGGATTGCCTGTGTGTTTGCCATAGTTTGCCACTGATAGTACTATGGATTGCCTGTGTGTTTGCCATAGTTTGCCACTGACAGTACTATGGATTGTCTGTGTGTTTGCCATAGTTTGCCACTGACAGCACCAGGGATTGCTTGTGTGTTTTGTCAGTTTGTCACTGACAATACAATGGGATTGCCTGTGTGTTTGTCACAGTTTGTCGCTGACAGCACTATGGATTGCCTATCTGTTTGCCATAGTTTGCCACTGACGGTACCATGGATTGGTTTGCCGCTGATAGTTTGTCATAGTTTGCCACTGACAGCACCATGGATTGCCTGTGTGTTTGCCATAGTTTGCCACTGACAGTATCATGGATTGCCTGTGTGTTTGCCATAGTTTGCCACTGACGGTACCATGGATTGGTTTGCCGCTGATAGTTTGTCATAGTTTGCCGCTGACAGTGTCATGGATTGACAGTCTGTTTGCCATTGTTCGCCAATGAGAGTTTGCCATTGTTTGTCGCTGACAGTTTGCCATAATTTGTCGCTGACAGTGTCACAGACTGCCTGTCTGTTTGCCATAGTTTGCCACTGACAGTTTGCCATAGCTAAACCCTAAGAGTGTCTAAGTGTCAAGTGTGAGGTACACACAGGGTGGTTCATACACAGGCAAAGGCCACGTGCAGACAGAAGGTCGCCCTCGCTAATAGCAATATCAGGTTAAAAAGGGCAGCGCAGCAACTGAACAGCTGCAGTGCCAGCAATGTTTGAGACCTGTGCCAGGAAAGTGGACCCTGATGGAGGTGAATGGTAGGAAAACAAAGAATGACACTTTTCCTGCCCCCTCTTGGTGTCGCAGACTGACAAAATACAGATCACTAATACACATCTCACTCCCTCTGCTGGCATAGGTGTAACGAAAGCGAAGCAGGTGATCTTGGAACAGACGAGAAGGCGCGTCATTCAACTGTTTGACGTAAGCCTGCACTCGGTAGCGCGTGCCACCTCGCACGTGCACTGGCAGCCCTGGACCCTGATTGGTTTGATGTCTGAAACAAAAATATCAGCCAATGAGAACACTGGGAACGTCATTTCATGATTCATAACTTTTTTTTTTTATAATCCAAATGACTCCAATGACTTCCAGGGACGTGTTTCAATTCCTCTCATACCTGTTACCAGTTTCCTCTGTATTTGGCATCTCACTGAAACAAAAAGATACTGCAGGTAAGTGAAAATAAGAAATACCGCAAGCAATCAAACACTTTAGTATTATGAAGAGTTAGTTTGCAAAGCTTTGTTCGTTTTGTTTGCTTTTTCTTTAACAGGGGAACAAGGAGGGGCATTGAAGGGGGCGTGAAGAATTTCCTTTCGGGAGAGGGGGGGGGGGGGGGGGGGGGGGGGGGAGTGAAGTGAGTGGTAGAGGAGTGGAGGGGGGGGGGGATGAAGGCGTCAAAGCATAAAAAAAAATAAATAAAAAAGATAAAGTACGTCTTACAGCGATGGAATTCCTGGAATCGTATCATGAGGACTGATGCATCAGCAGAGCTTTGAATGTATTAGTGCTTTGAATGGTAGGGCAGATGCATTAGCGGTGCTTTGAATGGTGTAGAAGCGGTGTAGACAGATGCATTAGGGTGCTTTACATGGTGGGGACAGATGCATTAGGGGTGCTTTGAATGGTGGGGACAGATGCATTAGTGGTGCTTTGCGGTGGGGACGGTGGGCATTAGATGCTTTGAACGGTGGGGACAGATGCATTAGCGGTGCTTTGAACGGTGGGGACAGATGCATTAGCGGTGCTTTGAACGGTGGGGACAGATGCATTAGCTGTGTGCTTTGAACGGTGGGGACAGATGCATTAGCGTTGCTTTGAATGTGTTGGTGCTTTGAATGGTGGGGACAGATGCTTTAGCAGTGCTGTGAAATGGGGGGACAGATGCATTAGCGGTGGTTTGAATGGTGTAGACAGATGCTGTAGCGGTGGTTTGAATGGTGGGGACAGATGCTTTAGCGGTGGTTTGAATGGTGTAGACAGATGCTTTAGCGGTGGTTTGAGTGGTGTAGACAGATGCATTAGTGGTGGTTTAAGTGGTGTAGACAGATGCATTAGGGGTGGTTTGAATGGTGTAGTAGACAGATGCATTAGGGGTGGTTTGAATGGTGTAGACAGATGCATTAGGGGTGGTTTGAATGTTGCAGACAGATGCATTAGCGGTGGTTTGAATGTGTGGACAGATGCATTAGCGGTATTTTGAATGGTGTGGACAGATGCATTAGTGGTATTTTGACTGGTGTGGACAGATGCATTAGTGGTATTTTGAATGGTGTGGTAATAGGATATCGGTATCCATTTTAATGATGATGATGACCTGATGCAGGCTAGAGTCAAACCAAGAAAGAGAGACAGAGCCAATGATCCACGTGGTGTGTCCAGTCTGGTTGACCAGTTCAGTCAGAGCTACACAACAGTCAGTGACAACATTCCATTCAGACATCAGAAGGTACAACAGCCTAGCGTTTCTTTACAAGTTGTGTGCGATCATTCTAACAACTGTAGAAAACGACACCATTGTGACCCCCACTGACCTGGACGTCACTTTCAAAGCTGACCGGCCACTGTGAGAGTCAGACGACAGTTCCAAGGAGCAGCCATGACATATCAGTGGTTGGACAGACCAGATTCAAAACCTCCGTTGATCACTAAGTCCTGGTCGGCGGCGGCAACTGCTACAACAACCAGCACACCAAAATACAACCTCGCCATTTTCACGGCTGTGTTCGTGTCAGAAAGAGTAGGAACGTATGTTCTGCGTGTGTGTCGTCTTGAAATGACAAGGTGTTCAACTCTCTCTCTCTCTCTCTCTCTCTCTCTCTCTCTCTCTCTTTGAGGTCCCCCAGATCGTGTGCTATCATTGACCTACTTTGGCCAACACGTGGCAAAGTGGACAAACTGCGTAGTAGTGGGGAGAAACTGAGGGGATTTCTGTGAGGTTTCGCTGGAGTGATCACATTTGTAATCTCTGTGTACCAGATGTCCAGCAAACAAGCGAGGTGCTGAAGAGTCTAGTACAGTATTGGCTTGAATGCACGATGCCGGTAATGTTTGTGCCAGGTGGTAGGTTTTGCATTTGGGTCGATTTTTCCCCCTGGGTTCTTTTGGTTTCAGAGAGAGAGAGAGAGAGACAGAGACAGAGACAGAGAGACAGACAGAGACAAAGAGACAGAAAGACAGAGGGAGAATGGCAATGACAGTATGTTTTAATGTTAGGCCACAGGCCCATACAAGTAGTGGGTTCATACATTTCATGTACAAACGATAAACTGCAGAGTCTAGGAAGTGTAACATCATAAACATTTTGTAGTTACTGTGCGCCATCCGTTCAGTAAATATGTCCGTCCCTTAAAAGCTTTATAAAACACACACACACACACACACACACACACACACACACACACACACACACACACACACACACAGAGAGAGAGAGAGAGAGAGAGAGAGAGAGAGAGAGAGAGAGAGAGAGAGAGAGAGAAAGTATGTTT
The DNA here is from genome assembly GCA_016801955.1 of Conus betulinus. NCBI lineage: Eukaryota > Metazoa > Mollusca > Gastropoda > Neogastropoda > Conidae > Conus > Conus betulinus. The sequence continues at coordinate 71,873 of JADBJO010005236.1, forward strand.
TTAATGTAAGGCCACAGCCCCATACAAATAGTGAGTTCATGCATTTCATATACGAACAATAAATTGCAGATTATAAGAAGAGTAACATCATATAAATGTAAGAGTTATTGTACTTCATCAGTTAAGTGAATATGTTTATCTCTTAAAAGCTTTACACACACACACACACACACACACACACACACACACACACACACACGCATGCGCGCGCGCGCGCGCGCGCACAGACACAGACAGAGAGAGAGAGAGAGAGAGAGAGGGGCAGACAGACACACAGACAGACAGGCAGACAGACACACAGACAGACAGACAGAGTTGGCGCTTTGAATTACTCAGTGTTATTTGATGAATGCACACAGCACAAACATATTTTGATAATGTGCAAGCGATATGTATACATATATATTATATATATATATATATATATGTACACAAATATATATATATATATATATATATATATATATATATGTATACATATATATATATATATATATATATATATATATATATATATATATATATATATATATATATATATATATATATATGAAAATACATTAAAAGAAAAACAACGCACTTAATGTCATAATATTTTGCAAATTTTCGGCCATGCGGCAAGGTAAGAACGTCATAAGTATTGACGCATTGAACAAAGTTGTCATAGCTATGACATTGGGATTAAGAGATAAAATTGAGAGATTGAGAAAGAAAAAGAGACGCCCCACATACACGCACTCGCACACACTCACACACACGCACTTACACACACACACACACACACACACACACACACACACACACACACACACACACACACACACACACACACACACACACACACACACACACACACACACACACACACACACACACACATATACACAAACACACACGCGCGCGACACACACGCAGTCTCTGCCACCGAGTCCGCCAGAGAACCAAGTCCCTCTGCCACAGGGACAATGCCATAAGAGTATTTACACATATACACACACGTGCAGATCACATAAAGAATTCCACCCAACCACATCATGCAACCACCCCCTCCCGTAAGTTAACCAAGATTCCCCCATCTCCACTCTGCAAATCGGTGTCCATCGGAATCAAGGCCGTTGAGTTCCAAAGGATAAACTGTCTTTAGTTTATTCTTCCAGAAATCTTCTGTTCTCTGTCTTGCGGTTTTGTTCAGACTGTGGACCTTTTCCACCACAATGCATCTCATGTTCTTCAGAGAGTGTTCAGGTAAGTTGAAATGATTGTTGACATGAACACATGCACCTTTGTTCAACTTGATGTTAGACCTGTGCAGATAGAAGCGATCTTTCAGTGTCAGCATGCTTGTGTGGAATAGTTATATCGCCATTTAATCATGGAAAATAACTGTATAGGAGTTCCGTCATTTTTATTTGACCGTTTAAGCGCATATGCCACTCTTCTGATCTTACAGCCAAGACTGTAGATTATTCCCTCCTTTCCATGCGCTCTTCCCTCCTCCCCTTCCTCCCCTCTTCCCTATCCACCATTTTTTTTTCCTTCTCACTATACATATCTCGCCCATATCCACCATTTTTTTCTTCTCACTCTATATATCTCGTTCCTATCCACCATTTTTTTTTCTTCCCACACTATATATCTCGTTCCTCCACCCATTTTTTTTCCACACCATTTTTTTTCTTCCCACTTTAGATATCCCGTCCCTATTTCACTCTACACATCCACCCTTTTTTTTTCTCAATCTACTTGTCTCATCTCTATCCACCATTTTTTCCCTTCTCACTCTACATATCTCGCCCATATCCACGTTTTTTTTTCTTTTTTTTTTTTTGGTCTCACTCTACAAACAGATTGTGAAATAGGGTACGGGGGCTAGCAAGTCTCATTGTAATTCTGTTTATTAATTATGAATGTCGATTGCTTGTACGAATGACACTTTCTAATGCTGCAGCTATTGATTTGCTGATTGCTATTCCTTCGATGATGGTATGACCCCTCACCATCCTTGTCCCTAGTCACACAGTCCACCAGTCTGTAGGGTGATGCGGTGATGAACACTGCACCAGTTGTCTCCCCTCTGTCTCTGGTCACAGTCCACCAGTCTGTGGGAGCAGTGATGAACACTGCACCGGTTGTCTCCCCTCTGTCCCTGGTCACACAGTACCAGTTGTCTCCCCTCTGTCCTGGTCACACAGTCCACCAGTCTCTGTGGGTGCTGCAGTGATGAACGCTGCACCAGTTGTCTGCCCTCTGTCCCTGAACACTGCATCAGTTGTCTCCCCTCTGTCCCTGAACACTGTACCAGTTGTCTCCCCTCTGTCTCTGGTCACACAGTGTGTGTGTGTGTGTGTGTGTGTGTGTGTGTGTGTGTGTGTGTGTGTGTGTAGTGTGTGTGTGTGTGAAGTAGTAGTAGTAGTAGTAGTAGTAGTAGTAGTAGTAGTAGTAGTAGTAGCAGCAGCAGCAGCAGCAGTAATAGTAGCAGTAGTAGAGGAGGAGGGAAAAAAAAAAGTAGAAGTAGTAGTGATGGTGGCAGTAGTAGTAGTAGTAGTAGTAGTAGTAGTTGTTGTTGTTGTTGTTGTTGTTGTTGTTGTTGTAACAGTAGTGGTAGTAGTTGTTGTTGTATACCGCATGTATGTGTTAATTGACACGTTCGCACAATCAAAATCATTTTCCAAGAAGCGAGAGAGAGAGAGAGAGAGAGAGAGAGAGAGAGAGAGAGAGAGAGAGAGAGAGAGAGAGAGAGAGAGAGAGAGAGAGAGAGGATGGAATGGAAATGGAAACTGGTTTATTCAAGTTAGGCCACAGCCCCTACTGAAGGTGTGGGGGGGGGGGGGGGACATCTATATGTAATGGCACTTTAACGACGACGAAGAAAAGTAAGGACACGTCAACATAATTATCCCCCCCCCCCCAACAACAACAAAACAACAACAACAAAAAAAAAACCGTCTTTTGATCATAGAGTACAACAAACATGATTCAATATCAACATTCACATCCTTCAACTGCAGTCGCACGCCTTTTAAATGTCTTATATTCTACAGTACATTTTTGTTACTGCTAGCCATCAGTAAGGCTACGTTGAATAGACACGGATTTGTATAAACTTTTCCTGGAATGTATTCTTGCCGAAGCTCACAGAGACTAGGGCAGCAAAAAAAAACATGTACCTCATCTTCTTTTGCATCTCTGCACAAGGAGCATGTTATAGAATTGGTTTATACCTGATAATATCGGTTCAGACGTAGGCCTATTACAATGTCTGTTAATCCGAATCTAAATGTTGTTAAATAACATTTTATATGTCTGTCGACGCCAATTAAAAGATACCTTTCACAGCTCCTAGATGATTTAAATGTTCTCTACAAAGTAAACTGGTCACTTTCTTGGATGTGTTTATTCCAGTCTTGCCATCGAGCAGTCAATGAGCCTTCGACGACGTTCTTGCAGAAACGCATTGATATTACCAACCCCTTGATTTAATCATACTATTCCAAATATAATATTTCTTGAATCCTTGAAACCTATGTATATCTACCATTTGAGTCTAACCACACCAGCATCTCGTAAGCTTACACAGGCAGTTTATTTCCATCCATACCTAATACACTGAATATACAGTATTTTTGTAAACAGGGTGGCGTCCTGTCTCTCCTCGCATACAAATCATTCAGCATTTTCAGCTGTACCCCTAAATTTCTTCGATGCAAATAAGTGGACCTTTTCGTTACGAGCTACTGTTTCATCTAATCCCCATATTTCAGAACCGTACATAGCAATAGGTAGAATCAGATTATCTTTTTCTTTTTAATGCTGCAGTTACATGCGCAACTTATGCATGACACACAGCATGGCGTTTTTGCTCGGCTTGCACGGTCGTCATAAGCATTTATACACAACAAAGTCTACTGGAAAAAAAAATAGACTTCTTCCTGCAGTCGCCTCACCTTACAACTGGAAAAAAATATTTGCCAACATATTTATATAACAGTTAACAAAAGGAGAGAGAGAGAGAGAGAGAGAGAGAGAGAGAGAGAGAGAGAGAGAACAAGGGAGACTATTCATGACAGACCATCGCCAAGCACAAGAGTTATCACTTATTGTTGTTTACAGGCCGACAAGATGGCGGCGATTCGTAACGTGAGATGACTGACTGCGTACGATAAAGTAAAAATCCATTCGCACAGGATACAGCCATGGGGTCTGGATCCAGCAGTCAGGTCAAAGTCATCGACAACAAAGCGGCACATACAACAGCTGTGACCAACAATATGGCTGCTTTGCCTGGCAAATATGTGTCGCCTCCAACACGGTCAGTGGCAACTCGTTGAGTCATGGGTCAGCTTGGTGTTGGTCAGTGGGCAATAGTGTAGTTCAGAGGCTCCGGACCTTTTTTTTTTTTTTTTAACCATCTCGCCTTCAGACACGCTTACAATCAGTCATGCGCGTTTTACAATCTATTTGTTTATTTCATAAGTAGGTATACATATGCATATAATAATATGTGTGTATGTATTCCTGTATACATGTGTTAATCAATCAATTAATTTACAAATCAATCAATTTATGAAATTTATTCATAATTAATTTATTTCTTCAATCATTTCTTCAATTTTAGTTAGCTTCTTGTTCTACTACATGATGGTTTAGCTGTTAGTATTACTATATAGTGATGATGGTTGTTGTACATTCAAAATGGTGTTTGCAGGTCAAATAGCATGTACAGAATGTTTGTCTGTTTTTTGTTTTAAAACTATTTTTAAGTGATGTAGGCTACCCCCACCCCCACCTTTCTGTCAGTGTTACTGACTTTCACGCGTTTATTCAAAGAGAAGCTTCTCAGTCCATAAGATCATCTGCCAATGTTGTCAGCACAAACTGACGCCATTTAACTAGGACTTTTCCAATTTTAAAAAATGTACACCAATTGAACTAGTTTTCAGAGTACAAATGCCAGACCCTTCAGGCCAGCATGGTGTCTCCATGAGCTAAAAATCGCAGCCAGTGCTGTGCCAGTCTATCCCTTGCCCTATCTTCAGCCATAAGCTAAACCCCAGCCATTGTCAAGTCAAGTCAAGTCAAGTCAAGTAAACTTTATTATCTCAATTTGAGAAATTAATTTGTATAAACAATAATTTAGCCACATTACCCATTTTCTCACATATGACATACATTCATATAGAGGAATTTGGATTTCAATTAAACATCTTCTCGGTTCAAGAAATCAATGGACAGGGGAATAAAACTTTGTTTAAATCTGACACTTCTGCATTTAACCGATCGATATCTTCGTCCTGACTGAAGAAGGTCATACTGATTTGCAAGGACGTGGGTCTGGTCACACGTAATCTTCTCTTCTTCGCTACAACAACTAAACACGGCACCTGTATAGCTCACTCAGACTTTTTTTGTCTCTCACCAACGATTTTTTTCCTCCCACGTTCACCACTTTCTCAAGCACATTTCTGCTCTTCACAGTCAACCCACCACCACCAACACATAAATGAGAAAGTTAGAACAGATTCCAAGAAGCATGAATAAAATGTCCGAAGAATGTCAGTATTCACATGAAATGATCGCAGCTTGCGAAGACAATATAATCTGGTTTGACATTTTTTTTGTGGACATACTCAACATGGGATTTAAAATTCAGCTTATTATCTATAAAAGTTCCTAAATATTTGTATGATTCAACACGTTCTACTTCAGCACCTTTGATAAAAAGTGGTGGTACAGCTTTTGGATTCTTTCTAAAATCAATCAACATTTTTCTTTCGTTTTTGTTACATTCAGATCAAGATAGTTATGATCGCACCAGTCAACAAATCTTTGAACCTCCTTGAAGTAAACAGAAATCAGAGTTGGAAAGATCCACAAGTGCTGAGTCATCTGAATATTTAATGTACAAAGTTGAATCACTTCCTGAACAATCATTTGTGTACAGAGTAAAAAGCACTGGTGATAAAACAGTACCCTGGGGGTGCGCCAGTTGAAATGACTCTGGAAGACGAAACAACACTTTGATATCGAACAGACTGACTGTGTCCTCTGTGTAAGAAAATCAATTATCCAAAGAATGAGCTTGTTACCCACATTTATGTTAATGAGTTTCTTTGCCATCAGATGTGGTTGTATGGTGGTGTTGAATGCTGATGAGAAATCAATAAAGAGAGAATGCGTACAAAGGAGGCAGGTTTTTTTCGAGGTGTGAAAAAGCATGATGGAGAAGTGTGAGTGTGGCATCATCTGTTGATCTGTTCTGTTGGTATGCGAACTGAAACGGGTCTTGGTACTGTGTAGTATATCTTTTAAAACATAACTGAGGACAATTCTTTCAAGACATTTCATTGCAACAGATGTGAGGGCAACTGGTCGGTAATCATTTAAACAGCTTGGGTTGCGTTTTTTGGGAACAGGACATACAGTGGCATTTTTCCATAAAACAGGAATTATACATTCTCTAAGTGACCAGGTAAACAAACGACTGTAAACATAGGAGAGCTGAGAAGAAGCACACACCTTCAACAATTTTCCACAGATATTATCAGGGCCCATTGCCTTTCTCACATTTAAACGTTTGAAAAAAACAACTGAACATCATTTTCCTCAATCACAACAGAATCACTTCCATCAACATCATTTTTAACATTGCTTTGGAGTTCTTCCTTCACTTCCTTTAATTCTTTACTAAAATCTTTATCATCAAATCTACAGTAAAAATCGTTCAGCTTTTCTGCAAATTGCTTCTGTTCTTTTGCTGTTTTTTTGTTACTATATTTTGGTTTGAACAACATGCTGTGCCAGTCCTATCTTCAGTTGAGACCCAATGCTAATTTTAGTATCGGTGGAAGGTAACTGTCAGAGGGTGGTACAAATAACAGAAGTGCAGCTTGTTGTTGTTTCCATTATGTCTTTGGATAGAGAATTCCATGCCTTGACTGTCGGTGGTAGATATGAGTCTGCTGTGAACAGAGTTCTGAGTGAAATGGTCAGCTGCTGATCATGGAATGGTGATGGAGTGACTGACTACATTTACTGGCTGAACAGTGGTGGAAGGAATGGTTTGTGGTGGGGAAGGAATGGTTTAACTGGCTGAACAGTGGTGGGAAGGAATTGTTTAACTGGCTCAACAGTGGTGGAAGGAATGGTTTTAACTGGCTCAACAGTGGTGATTTGTGCAGGCTAAGCACAAACCTGCAGGCTTCATACTCTGGGTATGTTGTGGTACCAGCTAAGCACAAACCTGCAGGCTTCGTACTCTGGGTATGTTGTGGTACCAGCTAAGCACAAACCTGCAGGCTTTGTACTCTGGGTATGTTGTGGTACCAGCTAAGCACAAACCTGCAGGCTTCGTACTCAGGGTATGTTGTGGTACCAGCAAAGCACAAACCGGGAAGCCTGTTGTTGGACAACTTCCAACCTGTGTATGCTTTCTTGGGTGTAAAGTTCATGGATTGATGACGCTTACACAGGTTTGAGAAATGTGTTGATGGGGCTGGAGCTGACTTTCAGATGGTCCCGGAGGAATGTCAGGGGCACGCTTGCGTTCTTTAGTGTGGTGTTCATCCTGTTGATGGCTGGTTGTTTCAGCGTACCTCTGGCTGTGTGTGTATCAGTGCTGACACCAGGGTTCTTGTCCTGATGAAACTGACTGAGGAGAGTGTGGTCACACAGCAGGAGTCCCACAGTGTGGTCACACAGCATGCAGGTTCCACAGTATGGTCATTACAGCATGCAGGAGTTCCACAGTGTGGTCATACAGCATGCAGGTTCCACAGTGTGGTCATGCAGCATGCAGGAGTTTCCACAGTGCCTTTGATTTAGTTCTAGGTGATTGACAGGGACAGGCTATGGCAGGGTAAAACTTCATATCCTATCCTAGTTTTTTGTGTGTGTGTGTGTGTGTGTGTGTGTGTGTGTGTGTGTGTGTGTGTGTGTGTGTGTGTGTAGGAAGTCCTCCTAAAAGGTGGTGGAGAGCATGTTGTAGATCAGAGTTCAGCATGTACAACAGATTACCACCTCTTCCCTCCACTCCCATCCTCACTCATACACACTCTCACACAAAGAAATGTGTCAGACATTAAAAGGACCATGATTCTGCATTTAATTGCACGACGGAAATGAACTGGACACTGAAATGTACTGTGATAATGCGTTTTTTATATTAATAGTTATTAATCAGATATTTACTCAACCATGACAACACTCTTGACTAGATAATAGAAATATATCAGATATTGAACTAACTGCACGGGACCCCTTTCTCTTCCCCTTGTCCCTCCCCTTCTCATCCCTCCTCCTCCGTACACCCTTCTTCTCCCATGTAATGATGTAAGCATTCATTATTTTCATTGCTCAAACCTGAATGTCTAAATGTTGTGAGCTGGTGTTGTGTGATGATGGCAGTTGTAACAAAGACAAATACACTTACCTGCAAACTAAAGACTCATAAATCTGTATGCACGGACCTGGACTTTGCTGTAGGAGGCAGCTGTCCCACCAAGGGTAACTCTGTTTCAATATGGCTGTGTTCTTGCAGCACCTTAATGGAGAATTATGGATGGTTTGAATTAAGCATGGGTGTGATTGCATTCATTCCTGGGTTGTTTCTGATGACCAGCGTTGTACAAGCAGCATAGATCTGGATCCACCTTGTAAATCACCATGGAACTGATGTTAAGAACTCAAGACTTGACAGTCAACATATGCTTAGATATGAATATTTGATCAAAATGATTCAGTCAATTCAGCTATACACACACACGCTCACGTGCGCGCGCGCACACACACACACACACACACACACACACACACACACACACACACACACACACTTACACACACACACACACACACACACACACACACACACACACACACACACACACACACACACACACACATGAAAAGACTGAACATTGTTTAATCCTTTCATGCAGATTTAAAGTATGTGAAACCAGAATTGCATATATGATTTTCCATAAGTTCATGTAAACTAAAGTGGTAAATATCAGGATTTAGATTAAACTTTAAAGTGGATGAAGTTAGAATTTCAGTGTGGTATTGATACAGCTTTTGGAAATTTCCTGAGTCAGCGCACTTTTGTCTCTGACAAGAAGATCTGTGTGAAGACCAGTCACTGTGGAAAATGGTGGGCACAGTCTTAGTTTAGGACCCCCTACTCTCAAACTCTCAGTTTTGTTTTTTCAAACTTTGTCACCTTTTTTCTCAAATGAAACAGGCAGTGAGTGCAGAAAATGTCTAAATACCCTAAATTGTCTGAAAGCACATAAGAAACTTGCAGCTTGGCAAAGCAATATCTGTCAAGATCTGTAAATCTTTAAGTGAATAGCATTATGTGAATTGTATGATACTTACCAAATACAACCAGGTTAAGAAATATGATTTGTATGACATGCCAGTGACAATTTTTTTTCTTCTTTCTTTTCTTTTTTTTTTTTTTTTTAAATAATTTTCCATCAAACAAAATTAACAATGATTTAATCATCAAACAAAATACTGACAATATAGAATAAAAAAAAAATGATGATGATAATAATATCATCTCACATACTCACATATCAATCACATAAACATACTAATGTGGAATCATAATCAACAACATATTACAAAAAAAAAAAAAAGATATTGCAAGTCAAATATTTTTTTTGCGCTGTACTGTGATAGTTATTCTTTGTTTTACTCAGTCAGAGTATAGACACTGGTTCACTATTTTTCACATTGTTCATGACTTGTGCTGAGCTGATGGGGTCATGATGGATGGCTTTGACAGACCATTGGCGGGAAGAGTGTTGGCCAGGATGTGCCCTTAGTCAGCTGAATAGGCACAGTATGCAACTCTGCCCTGAGTCAGCTGAATAGGCACAGTATGCAACTTTACCCTTAGTCAATTGAATAGGCACTATATGCAACTCTGCCCATAGTCAACTGAATAGGGACAGTATGCAAACTCTGCCCTTTGTCAACTGAATAGGCACAGTATGCAACTCTGCCCTTAGTCAAACTGAATAGGAACAGTATGCAACTTTGCCCTTAGCTGAATAGGCACAGTATGCAACTCTGCCCTTAGCTGAATAGGAACAGTATGCAACTTTGCCCTTAGTCAACTGAATAGGCACAGTATACAACTTTACCCTTAGCTGAATAGGCACAGTATGCAACTTTGCCCTTAGCTGAATATGAACAGTATGCAACTTTGCCCTTAGCTGAATAGGCACAGTATGCAACTTTACCCTTAGTCAACTGAATAGGCACAGCATGTAACTCTGCCCTTAGTCAACTGAATAGGCACAGTATACAACTCTGCCCTTAGTCAACTGAATAGGCACAGTGTGCAACTTTGCCCTTAGTCAACTGAATAGGCACAGTATGCAACTTTACCCTTAGTCAACTGAATAGGCACAGCATGTAACTCTGCCCTTAGTCAACTGAATAGGCACAGTATGCAACTCTGCCCATAGTCAACTGAATAGGAACAGTATGCAACTCTGTTTATCAAAATACAAACAGCATGGTATGGGACTGTTGATTGTATTACCTGACATAGGGCAGGTATCACTATGTGTATAATGTACAACTTCATAACTGTATTACATGACATAGGGCAGGTATCACTGTGCATGTAATGTACAGCTTCTTAACTTTATTACCTGACATAGGGCAGGTGTCACTGTGCATATAATGTACAGTTTTGTAACTGTATTACCTGACAGTAGGGTAGTAACACTAATTGCTAAGGATATGATGTACTGATTGCTGATGGTATTACCTGACAGAGGACAGTAACACTAAGGGCATGATGTAGAGATTGTTGACTGTATTACCTGATACAGAGTAGGTGACTCTGTGGATATGATGTACAGCTTGTTGACAATATTATGTACCACAGAGTGAGTACCACTGTGGATATGATGTACAGCTTGTTGACAATATTATGTACCTCAGAGTGAGTACCACTGTGGATATGATGTACAGCTTGTTGACAGTATTATGTACCACAGAGTGAGTACCACGTTGGATATGATGTACAGCTTGTTGACAGTATTACGTACCACAGAGTGAGTACCACGGTGGATATGATGTACAGCTTGTTGACAATATTATGTACCACAGAGTGAGTACCACGGTGGATATGATGTACAGCTTGTTGACAATATTATGTACCACAGAGTGAGTACCACTGTGGATATGATGTACAGCTTGTTGACAATATTATGTACCACAGAGTGAGTACCACTGTGGATATGATGTAGAGCAGTGAACAGTGTGTGTGATGATGGGATATGATGTAGAGCAGTGAACAGTGAGTGATGATGATATGATGTAGAGCAGTGAACAGTGTGTGTGATGATGGATGTGATGTAGAGCAGTGAACAGTGTGTGATGATGGATATGATGTAGAGCAGTGAACAGTGTGTGTGATGATGGATATGATGTAGAGCAGTGAACAGTTTGTGTGGTGGTGGATATGATGTAGAGCAGTGAACAGTGTGTGATGATGGATATGATGTAGAGCAGTGAACAGTGTGTGTGATGATGGATATGATGTAGAGCAGTGAACAGTGTGTGATGATGGATATGATGTAGAGCAGTGAACAGTGTGTGTGATGATGGATATGATGTAGAGCAGTGAACAGTGTGTGATGATGGATATATGTAGAGCACTGAACAGACAAGCAGTGTGTGATAACTCACAGGTAGGGTGGTGTGGACTATGTGATAACTGACAGGTGGGGTGGTGTGGTCTATGTGTAATAACTGACAGGTGGGTGGGGTGGACTATGTGATAACTGACAGGTAGGATGGGGTGGACTATGTGTGATAACTGACAGGTGGGGTGGTATGGACTGTGTGATAAGTGACAGGTGGGGTGGTGTGGACTGTGTGTTAAGTGACAGGTGGGGTGGTGTGGACTATGTGTGATAACTGACAGGTGGGGTGGGGTGGACTATGTGTGATAACTGACAGATGGAGTGGTGTGGACTGTGTGTAATAATGAAGGTGGACAGGTGGACTATGTGTGATAACTGACAGGTGGACTGTGTGTGATAACTGACAGGTGGGGTGGGGTGGACTATGTGATAACTGACAGGTGGGGTGGGGTGGACTGTTTGCAGGACGGCGGTCAGTCCCAACACTCCTCACCGTCCTGTCAGCCAGGAAGGATCAGAGTCTTCACCTGCCCTCATGGTGTGTACAACAGCCAGGCCTGCTTCTACTGGCCCTGGGTGGGCTCTGTGGCTCAGTCTCTGTCTCTCTGTCTCTTTCTCTCTGTCTCAATCTCTGCCTCTGTCTGTCTGTCTGTCTGTCTGTCTGTCTCTGTCTGTCTGTCTGTCTGTCTGTCTCTCTCTCTCTCTCTCTCTCTCTCTCTCTCTCTCTCTCTCTCTCTCTCTCTCTCTCTCTCAATAAACTCAATGCACTACTGGTTCAAATTGCAAAAGCTGTCACTTGCTAGACTATCAAAACAAGCATATGAAATCGAAAAATGTGAATTATTTCAATGTACTAGAAATCAGAGTGTAAAAACAAATTGGGTATCTTTGATAAAACATTGCTTAGATACTGATGGCTTTTCTTTTGTTTGGTTAAATGGTGGAGTGAATTATGAAAAAACTGTTTTTACGTGAACTTTAACAATGCATGACTGACTGTTATAGACAAAATTGGGATAGTAAAATACTTAATTGTGACAAATATTCAACATATCGTTCCTTCAAATCCTTATGGCTGCCTGAGAATATTTAACTGATATAAAAATTCTTAAATTTCGCAAAAGTGTTTGTGAGATTTTGACTTGGTATTAGTGATTTGAATGCCCATCAAAGATATGCACTAAACTCCAAAAACTGTCCATTCTGTAGTCAAATCAAGGACAAAATACATTTTTGATTGTTTGTCCATTCTTTAAATTAAAGATTTAAGAGATAGATACATTTTGCCTCATACTAGAAATGTTCATCAAGAGTCATGGCTTCTTTTACTGCAAAGTGAAATGAGAATTGTGACTCGCTCTGGAGCTATGTTAATTTATAAAGCACTAAACGGGGGCTGGAATAGCTCAGTTCGTAGATCACCAGACTCGTGATCCGGGGTTGCGAGTTCGAATTTTGGTACAGGGGGATTTTTCCCTTGGAGTTAACATTGGTTCTGACTCCTTTTTTTCCCATACAGTCCTTCGAATGAGACTATAAACCGAGGTTCCATGTGTGAACGCATGCACAAAATCTTGCACACACATAAAATCCCATCACCAACTTTCGGAAGAGAAGGCCAGTTTGGCCGTTGGTATGGATGACATGTTACACGTAGCATGCACCTTCCCTGAAGATAGAGTATGGCTGCCTTAAAGGCGGGATAAAACCTTCATACACACAAAACTCCACTGCCTGTTTATAGAGGCAGTGTCCGCAGGAGTATCAGCCTGCATACACAGAAAGAAAGAAAAAAAAAGAAAAGCACTAAAACGAAGAGAGAGGAACTATTATCAGTTAACACAAAATGCCAGAGTAATTTCAGGAAGACATTTTGTTATGCAAATATTTTCTTTCATAATTTTCAGTTTATATGCCGGGCATGTGTGTGTTCTACTTTTTGTTCTTGACCTCATAGCGGTGGCCTTTGCAATTAAACTATTTGAGGTTGAGTTTAAGCTCTCTCTCTCTCTCTCTCTCTCTCTCTCTCTCTCTCTCTCTCTCTCTCTCTCTCTCTCTCATATGTATATTTTTTATGCACTGAGACACAGGGAAGAACATATACTGCTACAAATTTACGTTGATTCCTGTCACCCGTCTGTTTGGATAACCACTACATTGTTTATGTGTACCTATGTTTACAGGCTGGAGGCCTAACATTGAAACATTGTCATTGTCATTGTCATTGTCATTGTCATTGTCTCTCACTGTCATTGTAATTGTCTCTCTCACACACACACACACATACACACATACATACACATACCCCCCACTACACGCACACACACACACACTCATACATAAATCTATTCACACACACACACACACACACACACACACACACACACACACACACACACACACACACACACACACACATACGCTCATACACACACACACACACACACACACACACACACACACACACACACACACACACACACACACACACACACACACTCACACACACACACACACACACACACACACACACAGACACACACACACACACACTGTGTGTAGATAAACAGTGTTATGTATGTGAAGAAACCCTATCTACCCTCCTACCCCACCTGCCCCCCCCCCCCCCCCCCCCCCCCCCCCAGGTCCAACACAAACATGGCATGTTTGGAGAAGTATTGTCATGTGTTTAGATAAACAGTGTTAACTGTTATTATGTGAAGAAACCCTATCTATCTTCCCTCCTACCCCACCTGCTGCCCCCCCCCCCCCGCCTCCCTCCCCCCCCCCCCCATCCAAACACTACGCACTTCGGTCTCAGACAGGATGGGCCAGGGCCTGCACCTGCCCCGATGGTGACTTCTTTGCCACTGTTTCCCCTCTGTTTCCTGTGTGGTTGATGTGAAAGATCTAAATGATGTGGGTCAGGGCCTGCACCTGCCCCGATGGTGACTTCTTTGCCACTGTTTCCCCTCTGTTTTCCTGTGTGGTTGATGTGAAAGATCTAAATGATGTGGGTCAGGGCCTGCACCTGCCCCGATGGTGACTTCTTTGCCACTGTTTCCCCTCTGTTTCCTGTGTGGTTGATGTGAAAGATCTAAATGATGTGGGTCAGGGCCTGCACCTGCCCCGATGGTGACTTCTTTGCCACTGTTTCCCCTCTGTTTTCCTGTGGTTGATGTGAAGGATCTAAATGATGTGGGTCAGGGCCTGCTGCACCTGCCCCGATGGTGACTTCTTTGCCACTGTTTCCCCTCTGTTTCCTGTGTGGTTGATGTGAAAGATCTAAATGATGTGGGTCAGGGCCTGCACCTGCCCCGATGGTGACTTCTTTGCCACTGTTTCCCCTCTGTTTCCTGTGTGGTTGATGTGAAGGATCTAAATGATGTGGGTCAGGGCCTGCACCTGCCCCGATGGTGACTTCTTTGCCACTGTTTCCCCTCTGTTTCCTGTGTGGTTGATGTGAAAGATCTAAATGATGTGGAGGACTCACAGCACAACTTATTAGGAACTGGAGGAGAGAAAATGTGTTTTGTTTATGTGTTATGAATAACATGGTCCTGTAAGCTTTTAATTTTTTTTTGTTCAAGCATTGATTTATTCTGTGAAGTGTTTCACCTGCATGACTTCTTTTTCCTTTTTCCCCACTGTTTCGTCTGTGTCTGCCTGTTGGTCTGTGTCTTTGGATTTTTGTCTGTATCTTTTTGTTTTCTCTGATGTTCCCATCTCTTTTGTTCCTCTTTTCTGGTCATTCTTTTTGTCTCCTTTCTTTTCTTTCATCCTGTGTGTTTTTTTTCCTCCTTTTGTTCTTTATCCATGTCTATCTGTCCATCTGTTTCTGTCCATCTGTTTCTGTTCATCTGTTTCTGTCCATCTGTTTCTCTCCACCTGTTTCTATCCATCTGTTCTGTTTCTGTCCATCTGTTTCTATCCATCTGTTTCTATCCATCTGTTTCTGTCCATCTGTTTCTGTTCCTCTCTTCAGGCCCAGACATCAGCATCCTGCGCACTGCAGCCCTCAGGGACAGATGTGTCAGTCCATACCCAACCCAACGTCCAGTCGGCGCCGGTCATCGGGGGTCCCCAGTTCCAGCCAACCAGACAAGGGAGCATCGTCTGCCTCCGGTCTGGAGCTGAAGCTGGCAAAACTGCAGAGAGAGAGGTGGGGCACCTTCAGCCTTCAGCTCTTCTGTCAACCCTTTCTTAATGTTTGGGCATCTTCAGCCTTCAGCTCTTCTGTTATGTTCTATTGCACTGCAGTCCAGAGGAAACAGTGCACTGCTGCCAGTCATGTTCTATAGCACTGCTGCCCAGTCATGTTCTATAGCACTGCTGCCAGTCATGTTCTATAGCACTGCTGCCCATCATGTTCTATAGCACTGCTGCCCAGTCATGTTCTATAGCACTGCAGTCCAGTCATGTTCTATAGCACTGCTGCCAGTCATGTTCTATAGCACTGCTGCCCAGTCATGTTCTATAGCACTGCAGTCCAGTCATGTTTTATAGCACTGCAGTCCAGTCATGTTCAGCACTGCAGTCCAGTCATGTTCTATAGCACTGCAGTCCAGTCATGTTTTATAGCACTGCAGTCCAGTCATGTTCAGCACTGCAGTCCAGTCATGTTCTATAGCACTGCAGTCCAGTCATGTTCTACAGCACTGCTGCCCAGTCATGTTCTATAGCACTGCAGTCCAGTCATGTTCTATAGCACTGCAGTCCAGTCATGTTTTATAGCACTGCAGTCCAGTCATGTTCAGCACTGCAGTCCAGTCATGTTCTATAGCACTGCAGTCCAGTCATGTTCTACAGCACTGCTGCCCAGTCATGTTCTACAGCACTGCAGTCCAGTCATGTTCTATAGCACTGCTGCCAGTCATGTTCTATAGCACTGCTGCCCAGTCATGTTCTATAGCACTGCAGTCCAGTCATGTTCCATAGCACTGCAGTCCAGTCATGTTCAGCACTGCAGTCCAGTCATGTTCTATAGCACTGCTGCCCAGTCATGTTCTATAGCGCTGCAGTCCAGTCATGTGCTATAGCACTGCAGCCCAGTCATGTTCAGCACTGCAGTCCAGTCATGTTTTATAGCACTGCTGTACAGTTCTCGTGAGAGAAGAACTTCAGAAAACAAGGGTCTTTAGATGCCAGTTTGTTTCATGCTGACCTGCCATTTCTCATCGAGTTTCTGTACATTGCTTTGAGAATCTCAAATTTACATGTCAATGTATGAAGTACAAAGGTGTCTGGTGTGCTCTCCACAGTCATTTAGAAAAAGGAAGAGCAAGGCTGATTTATGTTTATCTTTCAACTGTGGTTACATCAACATCCAAAAACTTTGTCAGAAGAGCTGAATCACACAAAATGCCTGTTCAAATTACTTGCAGCACCCTTAAGTGGAAGTTTGAAATTAGAACTGTCCCCTCAAAATAAGTGAAGGGAATGTTTTGTGTTTTCATCTCAGCGACATAAGTTTTAAAGTCTAATTCATCGCCTCCCAGAACCAGTGAAATATGGATGTCCCCTTTAGTTTGAAGACAAAGACTGATTGATGAATGAGGAAAAGGGTGAGCACTGAGGGGTGTTTGGCAGTACTGCAGGTAGACCTAGGTGATTGCCTGCAGGTAGAACTAGGTCATTGCCTGCAGGTAGAACTAGGTCATTGTCTGCAGGTAGAACTAGGTCATTGTCTGCAGATAGAACTAGGTCATTGTCTGCAGGTAGAACTAGGTGATTGTCTGCAGGTAGAACTAGGTGATTGTCTGCAGGTAGAACTAGGTGATTGTCTCTAGGTAGAACTAAGTCATTGTCTGCAGGTAGGACTGTGTTGTTTTCAGCTGAATGAGAGTGAGAGTGAGAAGCTGGACCTGCACGATCGTATCCAGGCTCTGGAGGAACGCTTGCAGGAAGTAATGACTGTCACAGCGCCCTCTGGTGATGCTGATGGCAAGTCAGGGGAGGGAAGTCCCAGTGACCTTCAGGAAACGCTGCATGCCAAAGACCAGTACATACAGCGCATGGAGAAGCAGCTGGCAGCCACCGAGGCTGAATCAAAAAAAAGTGGTCAGTGTTTGTTTGTATGAAGAACACACATACATGCACACACACACATGCACACACACACACACACACACACACACACACACACACACACACACACACACACACACACACACACACACACACACACACACACACATACACACACAACACACACACACACATACACACACACGCACACACATGCACACACTTACACACACACACGCACGCACACACACACACACACACACACACACACACACACGTACACATGCGCATGGGGGGGGGGGGGGGGGGGCAAGAAGACAGACAGACAGACAGACAGAGAGAGAGAGAGAGAGAGAGCATAGTCTGAAAATCAGAGTGTAGCTAAAAACACACGTAATTATGTTGATGCATAATCATTATTATTTTAATCATCAGCAACAGACAGCCTGAAAATGAGGATGGCAAAAAATCATGGATATGCACTTACACCCCAGATCATCTTACATCCCAAATCATCGTACACCCCAGATCCCCAGATCATCAATAACAGACAGCCTAAAAATCAGAGCCTAGCAGAAAAAGACACAGACATACTATCACTTTTAACCATCAGTAAAACTAAGAGCATTGCGAAGAAAAAGGGAAAAGCAGCAAAAGAAAACCTATGCACTTGTGTGTTAAAACAACAATAACACACAGCCTAAGAATCAAAGCAAATCATTTAAACACATTTATGCACTATCACTTTTAATCATCAGTAACATACCATTTAAAACTCAGAGCATAGCAACACACTCACACACACACACACACACACACACACACACACACACACACACACACACACACACACACACACACACACTTATGCACTTGCACACTTGTATACTGTTATATAATGCTTTTGAAAACACACTGAAATATTAGGGGATAAAAAATCTGTAAAGATAGGAGTATGTCTGTATTGTTTGTTTGTTTATCACACCCAAACCGTGCATTTTTAAGGGCAGTTCTATCTGTTGTCATTTGAGTTTTCTTTTTTTTATCTCTTTTTTTTTCTTTTTTTTTAATTCTGCCCCATCTGCCCATTGTCTGTGTCACTGTAGGGTCATTAGCCCCACGCTGCTCATTCCTCCTGTCTGTGTCACTGTAGGGTCATTAGCCCCACGCTGCTCATTCCTCCTGTCTGTGTCACTGTAGGGTCATTAGCCCCATGCTGCTCATTCCTCCTGTCTGTGTCACTGTAGTGTCATTAGCCCCCACACAGCTCATTCCTCCTGTCTGTGTCACTGTAGTGTCATTAGCCCCACACTGCTCATTCCTCCTGTCTGTGTCACTGTAGTGTCATTAGCCCCACACTGCTCATTCCTCCTGTCTGTGTCACTGTAGTGTCATTAGCCCCACACTGCTCATTCCTCCTGTCTGTGTCACTGTAGCGTCATTAGCCCCACACAGCTCATTCCTCCTGTCTGTGTCACTGTAGGGTCATTAGCCCACACAGCTCATTCCTCCTGTCTGTGTCACTGTACTGTCATTAGCCCCACACAGCTCTCATTCCTCCTGTCTGTGTCACTGTAGTGTCATTAGCCCCACACAGCTTCCTCCTCCTGTCTGTGTCACTGTAGGGTCATTAGCCCCACACAGCTCATTCCTCCTGTCTGTGTCACTGTAGTGTCATTAGCCCCACACAGCTCATTCCTCCTGTCTGTGTCACTGTAGTGTCATTAGCCCCACACTGCTCATTCCTCCTGTCTGTGTCACTGTAGGGTCATTAGCCCCACACTGCTCATTCCTCCTGTCTGTGTCACTGTAGTGTCATTAGCCCCACACAGCTCATTCCTCCTGTCTGTGTCACTGTAGGGTCATTAGCCCCACACAGCTCATTCCTCCTGTCTGTGTCACTGTAGTGTCATTAGCCCCATGCTCCACCTCCTGTCCACAGCCACACCCTGGCTTGTGTCGCTACAGCCCCAGCACCAGCAATCATGAGGGAGTGGTCAATGTTAAAGCCGTCATGAGGCAACCCACCAGAGGAGACACTGCACTGCTGCCGAGTCACCTTGGCCGTGTTCAGTGTTGCCTGTCTTGATGCAACAAATGCAGGATACCACCTGCTGAGCCCCCTACTGACACCAGTAATGTCTTAGTCAAGAAGCCAGTGAGAGTGTTTCCTCCTCCAGGGAGTGCCACTGTCTGATCTGTCCATCTACCTCTCGCCAACGGTGGGAGGCAGGTGTGGGATTTGCCATTAGATCCCATCTCACCCAGAAACTTGTCAAGCTCCCCAGAGGCATAAACGATCGCCTGATGACACTCCAGCTTCCACTTAAAAACAAGAAGAGTGTGCAACACTAATCAGCGCATACGCCCCACAATGACCAACCCAGACATCAAGGACAACAGTCCCACTGTCTGAGAAGCTAATCATACTCAGGGGCTTCAACGCCAGAGTGGGAACCAATCACCAGAGACTGGGAAGGGATCACTGGGAGACATGGCACTGGCAATTGCAACAGCAATGGCCTCCTGCTTCTCAAGATGTGCGCTGCTCACAACCTTGTCATCACCAACACTCTGTTCCGCCTCCCTACCCTGTCTAAAAAAAGACTACAAGAAATTGCCGGGACCAGTGATTGTGGTAAAGAAATGGAAACTGAGGTCACCATGGGGCTGAGGCAGGAAGGGCCTCTGATTTTTGAGACATTTTTTTTTATGTTGATCGATGAGGATGAAGAAGGTGATGCTATGTAGTTCCATTTTGGCCCGAGACTGCATGACCAACTTGCATTCAACACTTTCTTTTATCATGTATCCCAGTGTCATCCAGGCCTGAGAGGTATTGACACCTGCAGTATTGATCAGGCAATATGAGCAACGCTGTCAGAGATGCATTCATGAAGTGGATGGACCTTGACTGGGGTTCCAGTCTACCCAGATGAGCCCATCATAATTCAACTCTGGCTAAAAGCCAGTCGGGGCAGAACAATTCCACAAATGAATGGCTCTGATGGGAATTGACCCCATGACCTCCCAGGCAGGAATCTGTGGCTAATCACTGCACGAAGGTGACAGGTTGGTCCACATCATAATTTACATTTGATCCACATCATAATAGATGTCCCTCTGCTGCCTTTTTTTTTTTTTTTTCCCATCTTGGGATGAGCCATGACTGGGATTCGAACCCATGCCCTTCTGGACATGCTCGTTTCCACTTAATGACTCGCGCACTAACCACTGAGCCACAGGGACACCTGATATTTGTAGGAAAGTTAAGCCTTATGAAGTTTCACTTTTGTTCCTCCTTGACCAGATCCAACTTGAACACCTCTCTGCCGCTTCTTGCTTTCAGGGCTTTGTTTTTTTTCCCTCCCTGCAACTGAGAGCTGTTTCATGAGGCTGTATGCAGACGTTCCCACAAACCCCCTAGCTCCAATTTCTGCAGTGAGGACTTTGACCTGATAGCCTTCTCTCCTCAGGCTGTTTGCCAGATCAGCATACTTTTCAGTCTTGTAGATCTGAGCTGCCTCCATTCTGTTCTCATATGGCACCGTGAGCTCGATCATGATCAGCTGCTTGGTTGACTGAGAGTGTAATACTATGTCTGGTCTCATGCCACTCTTGCTGATAATCTCTGGGTGACTATTCCATTCTGGGAGGTCTGCTGTGCACTCCCAGTCATCTGCCCCGTCCAGCAGACTCTGCCTGCATGTTCCGAGTGGCACTGTTGTTCTTGGCCATGATTCGCTGCCTCCTGCCGTGAAGAATGTTGCGGGTGCTTTTGGAGTCCTGATTTTCCCTTTTGTGGTGTTGGTACTAGCCCAGACTACTTGTACAATCTCTTTGAGCACTTGTTGTGCCTCCATGTGTACCTTCCTTGAGCCAGGGCTACTTTACATGAGCTTAGGACATGCTCCACTGTTTTTTTTCATGGCAAGGGGGCATGAAGGATCGTCTGTTTTTTTCCCCACTTCACCAGGTTTGCATTTGAAGGCAGAAGGTCATATGCAGATCTGAGATGAAGCTGATCCTGAGAGGGGCCATGTGCCAAATGTCATTCCAAGTGAGACTTCTTTGGAGTGCATTCTCCCACGTTGTCCATTGCCCTTGCTGGCTCTGCTGGACTGCTTTTTTGGAGTCTTTGTTGGTCTTCTTCTTTTCTCATCTCCTGAATCATCATGTCTCTTTTGGCTTTTCCTTTGGCCTTTGACCACCATTCAGTTTTGTCCCCCCCCCAGTCCTTGTCTGTTGGTGTGTGTGTGTGTCCTGTTATTTCTCTGATCTTGAGACTTTCTTTTGCAGAATCCATCGCCTCTTGAACTTTCCATTTTCTGCCTGTCTTCAGCTGGGGCTTGATTGCTTCAACCACCTTGTCTCCTGAGTCCTCCAGCATGCTTTGAAGTCTGATCTTCCCTGCTTTATATTCCTCCAGGATGGATTTCAGTGGTAGTTTCAGCTTTGCTTGGCGACAGTATAGCGCTATGTCAGTCAGACAGGGTGGGACACCAAGCCATTTCCTTGTGAACTTGTTGATTTTGGATTCCATTGCCTCCACTATGCTGGTGCAGATGTCGTATATCATCAGAGGCCATAGGAGCTTTGGTATCAGCATGAACTGCAGACACCAGACCTTGTATTTGCCAGGAGCCCACACTGGTCAATGGTCTCCAAGCCTTCTTCCGACATCTGTTTGTTTTTTCTTTTGCTCTTCGTGTGTCTTTCAGCGTATCATCATACCATCTTCCAAGGCTCTTGACTGGCTCTTCTGTTACTGTTGGAATGGTCTGGTTGGCAACACTGAAGACCACAGATTCGGCCACTTTTCCTTTCCTCAGTGAGAGACTCCGTGATTCTTTGGCTTGAACTTCATTCTGGATGAGGCAACTATGTCGTCCAGCCTCTCCAGCACGTGACGTGTCTCGTCTTCTCTGGATGAAATCACTGTAGTGTCATCCATGAAGGCCTTGAGGGGGGCATCTTGTATCCATCGCCAAGGTCTGTCTGTTGTCTTGCGTTGCTTGTTGCTGCTTTCAAGATGACTTCCATTGCCAACACGAACAGTATTGGGGAAATGGCACAGCCCATTGCAATGCCCACTTCCAAGTTGATCCAATCTGTTGTGTACTCCTTGGTAGAGAACCGCATTGAGAAGCCATTGAAGTACTTCTTGAGCATGTCGCGGATGTTCTTTGGCACATGGTACATCTTAAGAGCCAACTGTATCATCTCATGGGGTACAGATCCATATGCGTTTGCCAGTCGAGCCACACACTACGTCCAGGTCTCTCTTTTCTGTTTTTGCTCTTTGGATTGCGTCCCAGATCATTGTGGCGTGTTCTACACAGCCAGCAGCCGCCTGGAATGCCACCTTTCTGGACTGACACTGGACTGACACATCCAAGTACTTGTTTTCCATGAGGTACTTGGTCAGCCTTGCTGCCATGACAGAGAGAAAGATTTTCCCTTCGACGTTCAGTAGTGATATTGGCCTGAACTGGCTGATGTCACTTGAGTTTTGCTCTTTGGGGATGTACACACCATCTGCCGTCATCCACTGGCCGCTGATCTTCTGATTTCTCCAAGCTGATCGCAGCAGCCTGTGGAGCCACTCCAGCACCTTGGGACATTTCTTGTACAGCTGGTAAGGTTCCGTTTTTGGCCCTGGTGATGATTTGGCTCTGGCTTTGTCGACCACCTTCTTGATTTCCGCCAACGTTGGAGGCTTGTCATTGAACTGTTCCTCAGGGTTGGTTGGCCACACCAGACCTTGAATGTCGAGTGGTGCTTTGCTCTGTGAGTCAGAGTATGTTTTTTCTCAGATGCTGCTCAAGAACTCCTTTGTCCACACTTAGGGTCCCAGATTTTGGCTGCTCGAACAGAGTTCTGGCAAACTGGAAGGGGTCTCTGAAGAACGCGCTGTGTGTCTTCTTCTTTTTGCTTTTCCTCTTCCTCGCAGATTCCGCTTTGCTGAGGGCGCTGTGTTTTGCTTTCAGGTCTTTCCCAGTTTTTTTTCCAAGCCAAGCCTTGTTTTTCAGCTGGCAGAGCAGTCTTCATTTGCTTCTTGAGGTTTTTCTTTTGGACCCTGATCTTGTCCATCTCTTCTTGGCGTCTGGATTTCTTTGGAGGTGTTTTCTCTTTGGGTAGTTTTGCTCCATAGGCGTCTCTACATGTGGCATACACAATGTCCCCATATGTGGCTAGTTTGTGTTCCAGGGTGCTTTTCCCTATCAGTGCATCGAGTCTTTGGACGATTTTTGCATCCAGTTTCTCCCAATCTTCAGTCTCGTTTGCTCGTGGCAGGTTGAGTTTCAGGCGCCTGGCATCGAGGGCCTGTGCAAATTCCTCATCCGAACCAACAGCGTGGATGTCCTTGGCACTGTGGTTTAAATCCTGGCCTTGGTCTTCTTCCGACGTCTTATCTGCTGATGCAGTGCGTGCGCTGCTGCTCATTCAGATGAGTCTTCACACATCCCATCTTTGTTCTGTGGATCTTCATGCCACGGGTGGTAGCGAAACGCTTTCCACAGACACATGGATATTCATTTGGTCCATGTTCGTAGTCCGTTTGGGATTTGCAGTCGTGATTGGTTGAGCACCGATGGATTCATCATTCTCTCCCCCTTTCGGTGAATCCTGGGAGCATCTTTTCCTTTTTGGGCCACACCCGGTTCATGACTCCGGATGTCCCTCTGCTGCCCCTTTTTTTTTTCCCATCTTGGGATGAGCCATTTAATCCACATTATGATTTCCATATGATCCTCATTATGATTTACATATGATCCACATTATCATTTACATATGATTGATATATGATCCACATTATCATTTACATTTACTCCACATGATAATTGACATATGATCCACATTATGATTTACATTTACTCCACATGATGATTGACATATGATCCACATTATGATTGACATGATTATGATCCACATGATGATTGACATATGATCCACATTATGATTGACATATGATCCACACAATGATTGACATGATCCACATGATGATTTACAAGTGATCCACATTATGATTACACATATGATCCACATTATGATTTACATATGATCCACATCATGATTGAGACATGCTCCACATCATGATTTACATACAATCCAAATGATGATTGACGTATGATCCAAATGATGTCCACATGATGACTGATGTATGATCCACATGATGATTGACAAATGATCCACATGATGATTGACACATGATCCACATCATGATTGATACGTGATCCACATGATGATTGACGTATGACCCACATGATGATTGACATATGACCCCACATCATGATTGACACATGATCCACATGATGATTTACATGTGATCCACATGATGGTTATTTATGATGCACATGATGATTGAAATATAATCCACATGATGATTGATACATGATCCACATGATGATTGACATGTGATCCACATGATGATTGACATGTGATCCACAGAGAGTGCGGCTGAAGAAGAAGATCAAGGTGCTGACAACTCAGCTGAGTGAAGCCAAGCAGGAGTCCTCTATAACTCAGCTGGAACTGAAGGAACACAATGCTCACTTGCAAGAACAGCTCCGACATTCCAGTGAGGGTAAGACATTGGGGTTGACATGTTCAATGAACAATTCTGTCAGACAAGGTAAGACACTGGGGTTGACATGTTGAATGAACAATGAATAGCTCCGACATTCCAGTGAGGGTAAGACATTGGGGTTGACATGTTGAATGAACAATTCCATCAGTCAAGGTAAGACACTGGGGTTGACATGTTGGATGAACAATTCTGTCAGTCAAGGTAAGACACTGGGGTTGACATGTTGAGAGAACAGCTCCGACATTCCAGTCAGGGTGTGACTCAGGGGTTGACATGTTGAATGAACAATTCCATCAGTCAGGATAAGACACTGGGGTTGACATGCTGAAAGAACAGCTGTGTCATTCCAGTTGAGGTAAGACACTGGGGTTGACATGTTGGAAGAAAGAACTCTATCACTCCAGTCAAACTGAGACACAGGGGTTGACATGATGGGAAGTGAGGATGAACTGTCCATGAGCATTGAACTGAGATGTTCCATGTCTGGTGTTGAACCGTGCTGTAGCAGTCTTCACAGGACTGACCACTTCAGCCTGATGAAGTGCCCAGCACCGGAACAATGCCTGGAATGATGCACCAGCTTTTGAAATGTGAAGTGGATGCATGACAGAATTGTCGCTGAGTCTTCTGTACCTGTGTGACAGAATTGTTCACCTCTAACTGAACTGTTCAGTACCTTTATCATAACAAAATTATTCCATTACTAACTGAACAGTTCAGTATCTATATCATAACAAAATTGTTCTGTTACTAACTGAACAGTTCAGTACCTGTCTAATGAGAGATTTGTTCCAGCACTAAGTGAGTTGTTGCATCACTAGTCCAGTTGTTTCCTCACCATCAGAACTGCTCAGTACCTGTCTAATGACAGAATTGTTCCAGCACTGAGTGAGTTGTTGCATCACTAGTCCAGTTGTTTCCTCACCATCAGAACTGCTCAGTACCTGTCTAATGACAGAATTGTTCCAGCACTGAGTGAGTTGTTGCATCACTAGTCCAGTTGTTTTCCTCACCATCAGAACTGCTCAGTACCTGTCTAATGACAGAATTGTTCCAGCACTGAGTGATTTGTTGCATCACTAGTCCAGTTGTTGTTTCCTCACCATCAGAACTGCTCAGTACTTGTACAGTAACAGAAGTGTTCCATTTCTAACTGAAAAGTTCAGAATTGTTCCAGCACTAACAGAACTCTTCTGTAATGAGAGAATTATTCCACCATTAAATGAACAGTTCAGTAGTGTATGATAACAGAATTGTTCTATCAGTAACTAAATCCTTTGGTACTGTATAATAGAAAATTTGTCCGTCATTAACTGAACCGTTTAATATCTTATAACAACAAAATTGTTCCATCGCTATATGAACAGTTCAGTAATGATAGTAACTGAATAGTGTCATCGCTAAGTGAATTGTTCCATCATTAACTGAACAGAATAAAAGTAAAGTGTCAAAAGTGGAAAACCATGGCCACATGCCACAAGAACAGAAAGAGATGAACAAGCCAGCTATTTTCTGATCGGTCCTTTCACTTTGACAGTTGTGGCCCTTTGGCCATGAGCAGCCCACGTCATGTAAAGCAAGCTCAGTTTGTGTTCGTCAAAGCTGAACCTGCTGTGGACGCCAGGAGTACTGATACTGAAGATACAGAGAACCTGATGGCTTGTGTTTGTCCAGGCAGCCCAAGGCAGCAGGAATATATGCGTTGGTAGTTTCACTTACCAAGGAGCAATTGGCTGACACATCCCCCAGCAATTCTTTGCTGCTTGTTTTGTGTGCTGTATAAAGCTCAGATTCCTCCCTGTCTGGAATCTCACCCTCAACTGCTGCTGCAGGAAGCACCACCATGTGTCAAAAAGATATCCCAGCATGCCAAGAACTGGCTTTGAGTGATGCCATGTACACTGCCCCTAGCAGACTTGTTTGAGTGAAGTCATAAACACTACCCCTGGTAGACCAGTTTGAGTGATGCTTTGTACACTGCCTCAAGTAGACTTGTTTGAGTGAAGCCTTGTACACTACCCCTAGTAAACTTGTTTGAGTGATGCTTTGTTCACTGCCCCTAGCAGACCTGTTTGAGTGAAGCATTGTACACTGCCCCTTAGCAGACCTGTTTGAGTGAAGTGTTGTACACTGCCCCAGTAGACCTGTTTGAGTGAAGCGTTGTATACTGCTCCTAGTAGACCTGTTTGAGTGATGCCTTGTACACTGCCCCCAGTAGACCTGTTTGAGTGATGCCTTATACACTGCCCCCAGTAGACCTGTTTGAGTGATGCCTTGTACACTACCCAATAGACCTGTTTGAGTGAAGCGTTGTACACTGCCCCCAGTAGACCTGTTTGAGTGAAGTGTTGTACACTGCCCCTAGTAGACCTGTTTGAGTGATGCTTTGTACACTACCCTATAGACCTGTTTGAGTGAAGTCATAAACACTACCCCTGGTAGACCAGCTTTGGTGAAGCTTTAAACACTACCCCAGTAGACCTTTTTGAGTGAAGTCTTATACACTACCCCTGGTTCACAGTTTGAGTGAAGCTTTAAACACTATCCCCAGTCAATCTGTTTGAATGAAGTCTTATACATTAACCCTAGCAGACCTGTTTGAGCGGAGAGCGAAGCATTGTAATGGCAATTAGTAGAGACCTGCTTGAGTGAAGTCTTATACACTACCCCTGGTTCGCCAGTTTGAGTGAAGCTTTAAACACTATCCCCAGTCAATCTGTTTGAATGAAGTCTTATACACTACCCCTAGCAGACCTGTTTTAGTGAAGTCTTATACACTACCCCTAGCAGACCTATTTGAATGATGAAGTCTTATACACTACCCTAGCAGACCTGTTTTAGTGAAGTCTTATACACTACCCCAGCAGACCTGTTTGAATGAAGTCTTATACACTACCCCTAGCAGACCTGTTTGAATGAAGTCTTATACACTACCCCTAGCAGACCTATTGAATGAAGTCTTATACACTACCCCTAGCAGACCTGTTTTAGTGAAGTCTTATACACTACCCCAGCAGACCTGTTTGAATGAAGTCTTATACACTACCCCTAGCAGACCTGTTTGAATGAAGTCTTATACACTACCCCTAGCAGACCTGTTTGAGTGAAACCTTGTACATGGCCCTTAGTAGACCTGCTTGACTGAAGTCTTATACACCACCCCCAGTACATCTGTTTGAGTGAAACCTTGTTCACTACCCCTAGCAGACCTGTTTGAATGAAGTCTTATACACTACCCCTATCAGACCTGTTTGAGTGAAACCTTGTACATGGCCCTTAGTAGACCTGCTTGACTGAAGTCTTATACACCACCCCCAGTACATCCGTTTGAGTGAAACCTTGTTCACTACCCTAGCAGACCTGATTGAGTGAAGCGTTGTACACTGCCTATTCACCTGTTTGAGTGAAGCGGTGTGTGCTACCCCTGGTAGACCTGTTTGAGTGAAGCCTTGTACACTGCCCCTAGCAGACCTGTTTGAGTAAAACCTTGTATACTACCTGTTTGAGTGACATGTTATGCACTACCCCTAGCAGACCTGTTTCGATGAAGACTATACACTACCTCTAGTAGACCTGTTTGAGTGAAGCCTTGTACACTACCTCTAGTAGACCTGTTGAGTGAAGCCTTGTACACTACCCCCAGTAGACCTGTATGAGTGAAGCGTTACACACTACCCTAGTAGACCCGTTTGAATAAAGCCTTGTACACTACCCCTAGTAGACCTGTATGAGTGAAGCGTTACACACTACCCTAGTAGACCCGTTTGAATAAAGCCTTGTACACTACCCCTAGTAGACCTGTTTGAGTGAAGCGTTTATACACTACCCTAGTAGACTGTTTGAATGAAGCCTTGTACACTAACCCCATTACAACAGTTTGCAAAGCGGAAATCTAAACAAATCTTAGATAAATGTCAGCGAACCGCCCAGAGAAACGTGGACAAACGAGTCACAAGACAAACAAGAGTCTTGTGACTCGTTTGTCCACGTTTCTTTGGGCGGTTCGCTGACATTTATTTAAGACCCATTACACCAGTTTGAGTGAAGGCTTGTACACTACCCTAGTAGACCTTTTTGGATGAAGCCTTGTACACTACCCCTAGCAGACCTGTTTGAGTGAAACCTTGTACACTACCCCTAGCAGACCTGTTTGAGTGATGCATATTGCACTACCCCTAGCAGACCTGTTTGAGTGATGCATACTGCACTACTACCCCTAGCAGACCTGTTTGGATGGAGCCTTTTACACTACCTCTAGTAGACTTGTTTGAGTGAAACCTTGTACACTAACCCCAGTACACCTGTTTGAGTGACGGCTTGTACAGTACCTCTGGTAGACTTGTTTGAGTGAAGCCTTGTACACTGCCCCTAGTACACCTGTTTGAATAAAGCCTTGTACACTACCCCTAGTACACCTGTTTGAGTGTAACCTTGTACACTACCCATAGTTGACCTGTTTGAGTGATGCGTACTGCACTACCCCTAGCAGACCTGTTTGGATGAAGCCTTGTACACTACCCCTGGTACACCTGTTTGAATGAAGCCTTGTACACTAACCCCAGTACGCCTGTTTGAGTGAAGCTTTGTTCACTATCCCTAGTAGACCTGTTTGAGTGAAGCCTTGTAAACTACCCCTAGTAGACCTATACTGAGTGAAGCCTTGTACACTACCCCTAGTAGACATGTTTTGAGTGCCTCATACACTACCCCTAGTAGACATGTTTGAGTGAAGCCTCATACACTACCCCTAGTAGACATGTTTGAGTGAAGCCTCATACACTACCCCTAGTAGACATGTTTGAGTGAAGCCTCATACACTACCCCCAGCAGACCTGTTTGAGTGAAGTCTTCAAACACTACCCCCAGCAGACCTGTTTGAGTAAAGTCCTATACACTACCCCCACCAGACCTGTTTGAGTGAAGTCTTATACACTACCCCCAGCAGACCTATTTGAGTGAAGTCTTATACACTACCCCAGCAGACCTGTTTGAGTGAAGTCTTATATACACAACTGATCATAGAAGGCTGAATGAAAGCTTGAGTGGTGTCGGTGTAGTATTTGATATCACCATCTCCTAACTACCCAGCTCCTTTTAGATCATAGTTCATGTGTTTGATATCACCATCTCCTAACTACCCTGCTCCTTTAGATCATAGTTCATGTATCTTGTCTCTCCTATCTACCCAGAGATCTCTGTTGAGATCTCTGTCTCTACCCAGCTCCTTTTTAGATCATAGTTCATGTGTTTGAGATCTCTGTCTCCTAACTACCCAGCTCCTTTTTAGATCATAGTTCATGTGTTTGAGATCTCTGTCTCCTAACTACCCAGCTCCTTTTAGATCATAGTTCATGTGTTTGAGATCTCTGTCTCCTAACTACCCTTTTTAGATCATAGTTCATGTGTTTGAGATCTCTGTCTCCTAACTACCCAGCTCCTTTTAGATCATAGTTCCTTTTGAGATCTCTGTCTCCTAACTACCCAGCTCCTTTTAGATCATAGTTCATGTGTTTGAGATCTCTGTCTCCTAACTACCCAGCTCCTTTTAGATCATAGTTCATGTGTTTGAGATCTCTGTCTCCTAACTACCCAGCTCCTTTTAGATCATAGTTCATGTATTTGATATCACCATCTCCTAACTACCCAGCTCCTTTTAGATCATAGTTCATGTATTTGAGATCTCTGTCTCCTAACTACCATGCTCCTTTTAGATCATAGTTCATGTATTTGAGATCTCTGTCTCCTAACTACCCAGCTCCTTTTTCAATATCATATGTTTTGAAGAAACCTAGTTT
Source organism: Conus betulinus (assembly GCA_016801955.1). Classification (NCBI taxonomy): domain Eukaryota; kingdom Metazoa; phylum Mollusca; class Gastropoda; order Neogastropoda; family Conidae; genus Conus; species Conus betulinus. The sequence goes on from JADBJO010005236.1 coordinate 102,955, forward strand.
GAAAAAAGCTAGGGATCATGTCTGTCATTTTGTGTGTCATAAGTGCTGTGTGTGCAGGCAACCTGAGTGCCGTAGCAGCAAGAACAGCAGATGACGACGAGGAAGACAAGGATTCCAAGATGAAGGTGATCCTGGACCTGTCGGCGGAGGTGTCGGAGCAGTCAGACAGAATCTGTGCCCTGGAGAGACAGCTGAAGGAGAGGGATAAGGAGTTAGAGGTGTTGAAGAGAGAGGCCGCCCGCACCCCGCGACAGCCGGTGCCACCACCACTGCACAGTGATCATCTGAGGTCCCGGCACCCTCCCCACTCCATCCCATCACACCATGGTGCTCACAGTCACCACATGGCCCTGTCGGGGGCGCCGGGTCGTGGTGGGCATGGCGCCGGTGGAGACGAGGCAGGAATACAGCAGCACTCAGGGTGCCAGACCCGTGTCCAAGATCGGCGCCAGACCTGGCGCCCTGCCCGCCATGCCGCCAGAGCTCAGTCTGCAGCGCCAGTCCACCGCTCTGTCCGACTCTGACTCCGACTGGGATGGACTCGTCCTCCACCAAGATCCACAGCGCCCCCGGCACGCGTGAGGGTCAAGAGTGCCACCGCGCCTGCTGAGGAGAAAGCCTCCGGCCGTGTGGATGGGGACGAACGGTGGAGTGTCATCACCGATGACAACGACCTGACTATGACCTCCGAGGCCAGACCAGAGCGGAACCAGAACGCGCGGCAGAAGAGGAGGTCGGCCCTGAAGACCAGGTTGGAGCGAGAGCGGAACGAGCGTTCCAAGGGGCTGATGGGCCCGTCCCTGGCCTTCGCCACGCCGGTGGCCGAACAGCTGTCCGACGTCTCCTGCACACCCACGCCCCGCCACGGCCTGGCCGAGCTGGGGTCACAGTTCACCACATCAGATGTCATGGCCTTTGCTATCTGAAGTCTCCCTGGTCTCTGAGCAACATCAAAATTCACGTGATGCGTGATTTGTACCTTTGCTTAAGGTTCCAGGCTAACAGTTATAGCCTGGTGACAGCCAGGGAAGTGAAGTGTTGGAAATCCTCTGGGTCAAGACAAGACATCAGGAATGACAGCAGAATCTGATCATCTCAAAGAACAGGTCATACGTCATTCGTATTGATGCTGGCACCGAGGATTGATCATGCAGTACCACCAGTTCATAGACTGACACTGATTGAAAACACAAGTTAAACATTACAATTACTGACCCAAAGCCAGTTGATTTCGTGTTGGAAATACTGCTGTAACTTGAGTTGTTATGCTGTGATAAGGTCAACTGCATTATGATTTGACTTTTATTTCCCAGATTTAGAGCTAAATAAAAACTAGTCTTTGAGGTTGTGTCAAAATTAACAGAACTAAACATAGCATTTCTCCACTGAGCATTGTGTAAATTTGGCTGGGTTTTGTGTTTTTAAAAAAAGTGTGTTAGTGTGAGAGACGGAAATTTTATTAGTAAGTGTGTGTGTGTGTGTGTGTGTGTGTGTGTGTGTGTGTGTGTGTGTGTGTGTGTGCATGTGTGGGCGTGTATGTGTGTATGCGCATGCGTGTGTGTGCGCGCACGCGCCAGTGTGTGTGTGTGTGTGTGTGTGTGTGTGTGTGTGTGTGTGTGTGTGTTGTTGTTGTTGTTGTTGTTGTTGTTATGAATGATATGAATTTCTATGAAGATAAAAGTGGTTGAGAGCTGTAAAACGGAGGTAAGAGCCAGAGTACATGTAAATTGTGTTGAAGTTTAGAATGATATGGTAACACATGAAAAACATTGAAGGCTCCGATAGTGTGTGTGTGTGTATGTGTGTGTGTGTATATATGTATGTATGTATGTATGTATGTGTGTGTGTGTGTGTGTGTGTGTGTGTGTGTGTGCGTGCGTGCGTGCGTGCGTGCGTGCGTGCGTGCGTGCGTGTGTGTGTGTGTGTGTGTGTGTGGATTTTCTGCCCCGACCGGCTCCTACCCAGAGTTGAAAAGGCAAATGAAACAAATTGCAGCGTTACCGGAACCAGACGAAAAATCAGAAGAGCACACAAAACAAAGTGTGAAATAACGCAGTTTTAATGCACGACACAAAACGGGACAAGAAATTTTCCGCAGTATGCCTTCCTCAGCGACAAAAAAAATAACAGTACAGACATTAACATGCGCAGTATCCCCTTGTGAAGCCAAAGTGGTGGTCATTTCTTGTCCTGTTTTGTGTCGTGCATTAAAACTGCGTTACTTCACACTTTGTTTTGTGTGCTCTTCTGCTTACCCAGAGTTGAGTTTGCTGCGGAGTCAGTTGGGAAGACTTGGACCACATAGTCGAGTTTCATCCACTTAATGGATGCGTCTCTGAGAGTGTTGCTCAAATTTCCTGACCAACACTGCAGGTCTTTGTATCTCTCGGGCCTGGTTGACGCCGGGATATATTTATGAAAGGAAGCGTAGAGTACAGCCCTGTCATGTAGTCTCGGACCAAAATGGAATCCGTAGCATCATCTTCATCATCCTCATTCTCATCGATCAGCATTTAAAAAAAAATGTCTCATGCCCTGCTCTCATGGTGACCTCAGTTTCGTTGTCCTCTCCGCGTCTGTGGCCTTGGTTTGGTTCCGTCGGGTTTGGCATCGGCGAGTCCATGGGGGCTGTCGTTGGACGGACGTGGTGGCGCCCTCCGGAGAGAGAGCTCACTCACGCCGGATCCGCGACTAAGCAATTATTGTCGTCAGTAGGGGGCTTAGTAGGTGGTGTCCTATGTATGTTAGATCAGAACAGTCGCTGGGCCACTGAACACCACCGAAGTGACTCGGCAGCAATGCAGTGTCTCCTCCGGTGGGTTGCCTCGTGACGGCTTGACATTGACTGCTCCCTGTGGATTGCCGGTGCCGGGGCTGCGGCGGGGCCGACCTGCCTGTGGCTGTGGACGGGGTGTCGGAATGAGCGGCGCGGGTGCACTGCCTCTGAGGTGGCGCAGAGTTGGGACAGCAAAAAAAAAAAAATAAGAAGAAGAAATAAATAAATAAATAAATAAAAAATAAAGAAAAATCTAGTTTGTAGTCTCCATCTTTTATTTCTTTCATGCAGTTCCACTCCTTTCTCTTAATCATCTCTTCCAAACCGACAATAAAAATCGTTCAGTTTATTTGCAAATCAGTCTGTTCATAAATAGTCATCGTATAAATGCCTGTTTTTTTTTTTTTGTTTGTTTGTTTGTTTGTTTGTTTTTTCTTTTTTAACCCATCCAACACATATTTCAAGTTCCCGTCTGAAATTTCTGTTCTCCTTTATTTAAAATCTCTTTGTCCCCGACATGATTTTCCTCTAAGATTTCATGGACTCGGCTCCCCATCCTTTCTCTTTCCTGTCGGAAACGCCTCATTCTTCACATTTAGAACTATTGTGTCTTTCAACTTTCAGCTATTGTGAAAGATTTGTGATCCACGCTTTGTTGTTGGAAAATTTTAATGATGTTTGAGGCGATTATTCTATTTTTAAAAAAAAACGGATATAATCAGTTGCAACATGGACGGCCTTATCAACACTCTGCCAGGAATCAGTGAGGAATGAGAAACTGGCACTTTCAAGTGTTTCTTTTTCTGAATACAACCATTGTCTGAACAGCACGTGCAGCATGTGATGGCTGAATACAATCATTGAACAGCACGTGCAGCATGTGATGGCTGCATCATTGTCTGAACAGCACTGCAGCATGTGATGGCTGAATACAATCATTGTCTGAACAGCACTGCAGCATGTGATGGCTGAATACAATCATTGTCTGAACAGCACGTGCAGCATGTGATGGCTGAATACAAGTGCATACCCGACTGTCACAAATATGCGACAGAACTGGTGTGGCAGGTATGGAGATCTCAAAGACAGTGAGATCAGTTCAAACTGTTTGTATACCATGGCTGTTTCACGCACTCATGGGCTCTGCCATATCATCGTTCATGCGGCCGCACGCCACAATGGGGATTTTTGCACCACAACACTCTATAGTCCATGTAAGCGTTGAAGGTCACACGCCACAATGAGGATTTTTGCACCACAACACTCTATAGTCCATGTAAGCGTTGAAGGTCACACGCCACAATGAGGATTTTTGCACTGAAACACTCTATAATCCATGTAAGCGTTGAAGGTCACACGCCACAATGAGGATTTTTGCACCACAACACTCTATAATCCATGTAAGCGTTGAAGGTCACACGCCACAATGAGGATTTTTGCACTGAAACACTATAATCCATGTAAGCGTTTTGAGGCCTACCATAAGTTTGAGCCAGCATTTAACATTACACTGATAATTGATCAAAAGAACAAGTGCCCACCAATCGTTTTCCTTTTTTTTTGGGGGGGGGGGGGGGGGGGGGGGGGGGGGGGGGGGGGGGGGGGTAGGGGATTTTCACCAAGGGATTTCACATACGATGATTTCAAATACACTACCTTCTCCGTTCTTTGCGCCAGCGGGAAACCCCCAAATAGTTCCACTCCTTTCATTGTCATCTGTGTGCTTGGAACCGCCTGGCTTGTACTTTGATGGTCAAATGAAAAGGAAACGAGGAGAATCAATTTTCAGACATGATAAAAAAAAAAATTCTCAAAACACAACTAATTGCGCCAGTCTATAAATACTCGAATCCTTAAGCAAGGCCCTGTCCCATTCATTGTTGGTGTGCAGCCTGTCCATAAAGGCACACTCCATCCCCTGACAGCTTCCCTGCTTTCTCACTATCTGTCCACGCTGAAAAAAAAAGTTTAAACTAGCCTTTGCCCACTAGCCGCAGGGGCAGAGAACTGTGAGGTTGACTAGATCCAGGGGACGGCATGATGGGAGGTGTTGTCCATCCCTCTCCTTCTGCTGCCTTCAACTTTTCCCGCACTGAGTCAGCTACCCGCTTATTGCTGGGTGGACGGAGAGGGTTTTCAAGCAGCACAAACAAACAGCAGACAAACAAACAGCAAACAAAGAAGCAAACAAACAGCAAACAAAGAAATCCCAACCCATGAATGATTCGAACTCACGACCGTCAGCTCTGCAAGTATACGTGGTAACCATGTGGCCACGTGCTCCTCATACAGTATGTGGTAACCATGTGGCCACGTGTTCCTCATACAGTATACGTTATAACCATGTGGCCACGTACTCATACAGTTTACATAGTAACCATGTGGCCACGTGCTCCTCATACAGTATACATGGTAACCACGTGGCCACGTACTCCTCATATAGTTTACGTAGTAACTGTGGTCACGTGCTTCTCATTCAGTATACGTGGTAACCACGTGGCCACGTGCTCCTCCCATTCTAAGGGTGTACCAAAACCGCAATACCCACACATTCATCTATCACCTTTTGAATTAACCACATTTCAATAAAACAAAGAAGAAATGCGTTCCTAAAACTACTTCAAAAAAGCAGTTTGCTCGCAGTTCATCTTCACACACGCCCTGACGCAGACACGCACGCGCACACACTCACGCACACACGCACTTAGGCCTACATACACACGCGAGCGAGCGTACACACACACACACACACACACACACACACACACACACACACACACACACACAGGGGGTGAGTGGGGGGGGGGGGGGGGGGGGGGGGGGGGGGGGGGGGGGGGGGGGGAGGAGAAACGTGATTTTCAACCTAAAAAGACTGGTTTGTGTTACGACCTCTGATTGCACTGAAATCTACACCGTTGAAGTGATATTGTCCCTTTCCTTGGTTTCGATGAAACCAGTTCAGACTGCACCTCAAAGCTTCAGTAGAATCAGACAAATACAAGGACACGTTACACCTGCACATCACACTGGACACTGACTGATCGCTTTTCCATTGACTTTATCATCATTTTCAGCATGGAAAACTGAATATGGGTCAATTTTACGCCCAATTTGAGGAGATAAGTGATTGTCTTGAATGTTGTTTGTCTTGCATGAAGAAAACCGAAGTCGGTCGAAACGCGTCGTGTTTTGTCTTGTCATTTGTTTGTCTCTTTCGTTTGGCGGAAATAATCTTTTTACTTACTTTGGAAAATCTTGAGTGGAATGTTTGTTTTTGTTTGAACTGGTCATAGTGAATGGATAATGTGAGAAGGATACTGATTGTAAGTTTAGTTTCGTAAAAATCAGGGTCACAATGTTATCGATTATTTTATTGTATTCAATAAGTTATTGAAATTCGATCATTACGCTTTTGGGAAAACATATATTCCTAGCATCTGCTCTGGAGCAAACCATCATCTTTGAATAGTGTGCGTAATATGCAGTGTTTGCACCATATAAGAAAAAAAATGTAAAGTCAGATAATTTTTCGAAACTCTTGAAACTGAATCTGAGCCTGAAGATTTTTTTTAAAATGTTAAACCAAGCGTGATGGAACCTTAGTTTAAAGCCACTAATGCCGTAGATCTATTCCTCAACGCCATGTATGGAGTTGCAGTGTATATGGGGCGACTAGAGAGGATTCGGCAGAAAGTGAATGGCGTGTTTGATAGTAATTATGAACACACGAAGACATTGAACAATTGTTACAAACCTGACTTAGAGCCAAATTATTATACCCTTCAACAGTACAGACAGAACCCTTTCTCAAAAAAGAAACAGAGAATACTCTGATGTGCGAAAGAAAAGAAAAGGCGGGGAGGGGAGGAGGGGGGGGGGGGGGGGGGGGGGGGGGATAGAATGAAACTAAATTAAGGAACCGAGAAAAAATCAATAAGTGTCCTTAAACAATTTTGGTCAACATCAAGAAACTTGAACAACGTGATGAAGTCCACCGTCAACAATTTTCCGATGATATCCTAACGTGTGTGCGTGCGTGCGCGTGTGCGTGCGTGCGTGTGTGTGTGTGTGTGTGTGTCTAGATGGCCCAACATAGGAGTGGCCTTATCTGGTCAGTGTGGGTGGAGAGGAGAGGTGGTCGAGGGATACTGCTGTCTGGACCTTATCATCACACCATGGAGGATACCCACACTCCCTGCACACAGCTGTGTCATTGACGTGGCCTGCAAGCTTGTTGGTGGAGTGTGGTGAATTGGAGTGTGGTGTGGTGTGGTTATAGTGTGTTGCGGGTGTGGTGTGGTGTGGTGTGGCGTGGTGGGATGTGGTGTGGTGTGGTGTGGTGTGTGTTGCGGTGTGGTGGGATGTGGTGTGGTGTGGTGTGGGGATGTGGGTGTGGTGTGTGATGTGTGTGGATGTGATTGGGTGTTGTGATGGTTTGGTGTGATGTGGTCTTGAGTTTTCCTGTACATGATTGTGTGATAGTGTAGTGTAGTGTAGTGTAGTGTAGTGTTGTGTGTAGTGTAGTGTAGTGTAGTGTAGTGCAGTGCAGTGCAGAAGAGTGTAGTGCAGTGGAGTGCAGTGGAGAGCAGTGTAGTGTAGTGCAATGGAGAAGAGTGTAGTGCAGAGGACTGGAGTATAGTGCAGTGTAGTGTACTGTAGTGCAGTGCAGAGGAGTATAGTGTAGTGCAGAGGAGTATAGTGCAGTGCAGAGGAGTGTAGTGTAGTGCAGTGCAGTGCTGTGCAGCAGAAGAGTGTAGTGTAGTGTAGTGTAGTGTAGTGTAGTGTAGTGCAGTGCTGTGCAGAGGAGTGTAGTAGTGCAGTGCAGAGGAGTGTAGTGTAGTGCAGAGGAGTGTAGTGTAGTGCAGAGGAGTGTAGTGCAGAGGAGTGTAGTGTAGTGCAGTGCAGTGCAGAGGGGGTGCAGTGCAGAGGAGTGTAGTGCAGTGCAGAGGAGTGTAGTGCAGTGCAGAGGGGTGCAGTGCAGAGGAGTGTAGTGCAGTGCAGTGGGGTGCAGTGCAGAGTGAGTGGAGTAGTGCAGTGCAGTGCAGTGGGGTGCAGTGCAGAGGAGTGTAGTGCAGTGCAGAGGAGTGTAGTGCAGTGCAGGGGGTGCAGTGCAGAGGAGTGTAGTGCAGTGCAGAGATGGGTGCAGTGCAGAGGAGTGTAGTGCAGTGCAGAGGGGTGCAGTGCAGAGGGGTGCAGTGCAGAGGAGTGTAGTGCAGAGGAGTGTAGTGCAGAGGAGTGTAGTGTAGTGTAGTGCAGTGCAGAGGAGTGTAGTGTAGTGTAGTGCAGTGCAGAGAGAGAGTGTGTAGTGTAGTGTAGTGCAGTGCAGAGGAATGCAATGCAGTGCAATGCAGAGGAGTGTAGTGTAGTGTAGCGTAGTGCAGAGGAGTGTAGTATAGTGTAGTGTAGTGTAGTGCAGTGCAGAGGAGTGTAGTGTAGTGCAGTGCAGAGGAATGTAGTGTAGTGCAGTGCAGAGGAGTGTAGTGCAGTGCAGAGGAGTGTAGTGTAGTGCAGTGCAGAGGAGTGTAGTGCAGTGCAGAGGAGTGTAGTGCAGTGCAGAGGAGTGTAGTGTAGTGCAGTGCAGAGGAGTGTAGTGTAGTGTGCAGAGGAGTGCAGTGCAGGAGGAGTGTAGTGTAGTGCAGTGCAGAGGAGTGTAGTGCAGTGCAGAGGAGTGTAGTGTAGTGCAGTGCAGTGGAGGAGTGTAGTGCAGTGCAGAGGAGTGTAGTGCAGTGCAGAGAGTGTAGTGCAGTGCAGAGGAGTGTAGTGTAGTGCAGTGCAGAGGAGTGTAGTGTAGTGCAGTGTGCAGAGGAGTGTAGTGCAGTGCAGAGGAGTGTAGTGCAGTGCAGAGGAGTGTAGTGCAGTGCAGTGCAGAGGAGTGTAGTGCAGTGCAGAGGAGTGTAGTGTAGTGCAGTGCAGAGGAGTGTAGTGTAGTGCAGCAGTGCAGAGGAGTGTAGTGTAGTGCAGTGCAGAGGAGTGTAGTGTAGTGCAGTGCAGAGGAGTGTAGTGCAGTGCAGAGGAGTGTAGTGTAGTGTAGTGCAGTGCAGAGGAGTGTAGTGTAGTGCAGTGCAGAGGAGTGTAGTGTAGTGCAGTGCAGAGGAGTGTAGTGTAGTGCAGTGCAGAGGAGTGTAGTGTAGTGCAGTGCAGAGGAATGTAGTGTAGTGTAGTGCAGTGCAGAGAGAGTGTAGTGTAGTGCAGTGCAGAGGAGTGTAGTGTAGTGCAGTGCAGAGGAGTGTAGTGTGTAGTGCAGTGCAGAGGAGTGTAGTGCAGTGCAGAGGAGTGTAGTGTAGTGCAGTGCAGAGGAGTGTAGTGTAGTGCAGTGCAGAGGAGTGTAGTGCAGTGCAGAGTGAGTTTAGTGTAGTGCAGTGCAGAGGAGTGTAGTGTAGTGCAGTGCAGAGAGTGTAGTGTAGTGCAGTGCAGAGAGTGTAGTGTAGTGCAGTGCAGAGGAGTGTGTAGTGTAGTGCAGTGCAGAGGAGTGTAGTGTAGTGCAGTGCAGAGGAGTATAGTGTAGTGCAGTGCAGAGGAGTGTAGTGCAGTGCAGAGGAGTGTAGTGTAGTGCAGTGCAGAGGAGTGTAGTGCAGAGGAGTGTAGTGTAGTGTAGTGTAGTGTAGTGCAGAGGAATGCAATGCAGTGCAATGCAGAGGAGTGTAGTGTAGAGTAGTGCAGAGGAGTGTAGTGTAGTGTAGTGTGTGCAGAGGAATGCAATGCAGTGCAATGCAGAGGAGTGTAGTGTAGTGTAGTGTAGTGTAGTGTAGAGTAGTGCAGAGTGAGTGTAG
>JADBJO010005236.1:132500-152500 GCA_016801955.1 Conus betulinus
TGTGACACTTCTTTTTTCATGACTCAAAGCTGTTAATGAGTTGATAATTTTGTCCCACGAACTCAAGTTCCTGGCAGTGGGAAACCATTGTGTTGTTTTTTTGCTGAAAGTTGTTGGTAAAAGATCGTAACCCTATAAGTGTTTCATCAAATGCATTGATGATGGATTTTCACTTGTAATATTTCGTGGAATGTTTTATGGTGTGCGGTTTTACTCTTTTGTTTTTTTGAACTGTTTTCACAATGGGGTACCACTTTGTAGGGGTAACCCTAGAGGGGCCTGAAGTGAAATAATTGGAGCAGTTGCGTGTACAGTTTGCTGCTCGAGCGTTTGACCCACCGCTGTTTTGAAAGCCCTCTCTGTCCCCCCAGCAGTGCGTTTGACCCACCGCTTGAAAGGCCCTCTCTGTCCCCCCAGCAGTTGTTTGACAGCCCACCCGCTTGGAACCGCTGAAAGCCCTCTGTCTCCCCAGCAGTGCGTTAGACCCACCCGCTTGGAAGCTCTCTCTGTCCACACCCAGCAGTGAATGGGTACCTGATTTAGCTCAGAGAAATGTAAAGAGGTGGAGCATGGGAAAGTGATGGGCTCAATGTTCCGAATGCCGTGTTTCAGACATGGTACGCGTCTGACAGTTCACTGTTCATACGATCATTAGGCTATTGGTCTTTCACTTTTAACATCAGGCTATGGGTCTTCCACTTTTAACATTAGGCTTTGGGTCTTTCACTTTTAACATTAGGCTATGAGTCTTTCACTTTTAGCATTAGGCTATGGGTCTTTCATTTTTAACATTATGCTATGGGGTCTTTCACTTTTAGCATTAAGCTATGGGTATTTCACTTTTAACATTAGGCTATGGATCTTTCACTTTTAACATTAGGCTATGGATCTTTCATTTTAACCGTTCTAAAAGTTCCCCTGCAAGGTCTCTTGCTATGGGTTTTCATCATAGGGGTGAAGGACAGAGGGGTGGGCGGGGGTCGTAGCTGTATTGTGACCAGTTCTCAGATGTGTGTCCACTGCCGTTCCAGGAGAACAACGGTATCGGCAAACTGGACCTAAAGGACTCCACGGGACAGCTGACCTACTTCAGCCTGGGCACCAAGGACTGGGCTGGCCTGCAGTTTGATGGATCCTATGATGACTCAGGTGAGGACAGTTCAACTCTACAGTTTGATGGATCCTATGATGACTCAGGTGAGGACAGTTCAACTCTACAGTTTGATGGATCCTATGATGACTCAGGTGAGGACAGACAACTCTACAGTTTGATGGATCCTATGATGACTCAGGTGAGGACAGACAGCTCTACAGTGTGATGACTCCTATGATGATACAGATAGAGACAGCTCTACAGTGTGGTGACTCCTATGATGATACAGATAAGGTCAGCTATACAGTGTGATGACTCCTATAATGATACAGGTAGAGACAGCTCTACAGTGTGATGACTCCTATGATGATACAGGTAGAGACAGCTCTACAGTGTGATGACTCCTATGATGATACAGGTAGAGACAGCTCTACAGTGTGATGACTCCTATAATGATACAGGTAGAGACAGCTCTACAGTGTGATGACTCCTATGATGATACAGATAAGGTCAGCTATACAGTGTGATGACTCCTCCTATGATACAGGTAGAGACAGCACTACAGTGTGATGACTCCTATGATGATACAGGTAAGGATAGATAGCACTATACTGTGCTCAATCCTATAAAGATTGAAGTAAGGATTGTATTCCTGCTGCTATAGTTCTGTTTGTTGTTCTTGTTGTTTCTGTTGTTATCGTTGTGCTTGTTGTCCCTGTGTTAGTGTTGTGGTTATTGCTTTTTTTTTTTTCTGCTGCATTTTCCACTTAGAGTCGTTGTTTCTGCTGCTGTTTTGTTGTTCTTGTTGTTTTTGCTGTTGTGTTGTTCTTGTCGCTTTGGCCGTGTTTTCTTGCTGCTGTTGTTATGTGTTCTTAGTGTTGTTGCTTCTGTTGTGACTGTTGTTTGTACAGCTGTTGTTTTGAATGTTCTGTTGTCAATTGCTGTTGTTATTCATTGTTATCAGTAAGCTCATTTTATTTTTTTGGTATCATTCTATTATTCTTGTTGCAAGTCTATCTCTTTCTGTAGATGCAACTTCTCAGATCGTCACAGTCTCAAGTTTTATCGTTTCTTTTATTGTTGAAGTAGGTCAGTTATTGTGGTTATTTATTTTATAGATAGAATTGCCGTTATTTTTGGCATTGTCTGGATCTTCCTCTTCGTGCAAGTGGTCAGAATGGTTGTCCTGTCCTTCACTACCTAACAAAGCCAGGCAGATGACACAGGCAAGTGGTCAGAATGGTTGTCCTGTCCTTCACTACCTAACAAAGCCAGGCAGATGACACAGGCAAGTGGTCAGAATGGTTGTCCTGTCCTTCACTACCTAACAAAGCCAGGCAGATGACACAGGCAAGTGGTCAGAATGGTTGTCCTGTCCTTCACTACCCAAAGCCAGGATGACACAGGCAGGGGCTGGTTGGTGCCACAGGGATCGTTGCTGGAGAACCGGACAGTGAGGAGTTTCTACCAGCCCCGGGACCTGGTCAGCTTTGAGGTGGACGGCAAGGTGTGGCTGGCCACACTGCGGACACCGGCGCCATCCGCCGCTACACGCTGAGCACCTGCCGCTTCGATGAGTCTGTGGCCGCCCGATCCTGGAACCAAGGTCAACACGGGTGGACTCTGTCATCTATAGTAATAATAGAGATGATGATGATGATGATGATGATGATGATGATGATGATGATGATGATTTAATGATCATCATCATCATCATCATCATCATCATCATCATCATCATCATCATCATCATCATCATGATACTACTACTACTACTACTACTACTACTACTACTACTACTACTACTAGAAGAAGAAGAAGAAGAAGAAGAAGAAGAAGAAGAAGAAGAATGATAAGTATAATGATGATAGCAGCAGCAGCAGCAGCAGCAGTAGTAGTAGTAGTAGTAGTAGTAGTAGTAGTAGTAGTAGTAGTAGTAGTAGTAGTAGTAGTAGTAGTAACAATAATGATGATGATGAGGAGGAGGAGGTGAAGAAGAAGAAGAAGAAGAAAAAATGATGATGATGATGATGATGATGATGAAGAAGAAGAAGAAGAATGATAACTATAATAGTAATAACAGCAATAGGAATAATAATAGTAGTAGTAATAATAATAATAATGATAATAATAATAATAATAATAATAATAATAATAATAATAATAATAATAATGATGATGATGATGATGATGATGATGATGATGATGATGATGATGATGATGATGATGATGATGATGATGATAACTTAGCATTTATGTGCTGACAATCCACACTGTTGTGTACACAACAGACTGACTACCTAAGTAGTGCCGACGGAAGAGCTGCCTGCCAACTCATTTTTCTCTCGTTTCCTGTGTCATCCAGTCAGTATCGTTAACTCAGTTTCCTTACTTTCTTCATTCTTTCAATTTCTCACGCAAGGTGCATGCTGTGTGTAATATATGATCCATACAAACAGCCAAACAAACCATCTCTCAGAGAAGTAGGTAATTGGATTGTACGTGTTTGCAAGATGTTATGTGTGCTTTCACACACGAAACCTCAGTTTATTGTCTCATTCGAAGGACTTTTAAGAAATGGAGTCAGAACCAATGTTATCTCTGAGGGGAAAATCCCCTTGTACCGAAACGGCCGAGCGCGGAAAATCGAACCTACAAACCCAGGATCACCAAGATTACAAGTCCGATGCTCTGCTAACTGTACTATTCTCTCCCCTTGGTCTTGTGTGTCTTCTCTCCCCTTGGTCTTGTGTCTTCTTTTCTCCCCTTAGTTCTGTGTCTTCTCCCCTTGGTCGTGTGTCTTCTCTTCCCCTGGTCTTGTGTCTTCTCTCTGTCCTTGGTGTTGTCTCTCTCTCTTCCTTCTGACTGGTGTCTTCTTTCCCTTCTGTCTTGTGTCTTCGTTTCCTTCTGTCTTGTGTCTTCTCCTCCCTTGGTCTAGTGTCTTCTCTCCCTTCCGTCTTGTGTCATCTCTTCCCTTCGTCTTGTGTGTCTTCTCTTCCCTTCGTCTTGTGTCTTCTCTTCCCCTGGTCTTGTGTCTTCTCTCTCCCTTTGATCTTGTGTCTTCTCTTCCCTTGGTCTTGTGTCTTTTCTTCTTCTTCCCTGGTCTTGTGTCTTCTCTCCCTTTGATCTTGTGTCTTCTCTTCCCTTGGTCTTGTGTCTTCTCTTCCCTTGGTCTTGTGTCTTCTCTTCCCCGGTCTTGTGTCTTCTCTTCCCTTGGTTTTGTCTCTTGTGTCTTCCCCTGGTCTTGTGTCTTATCTCCTCTGTGGTCTTGTGTCTTTCTTCTCCCTTGGTCTTGTGTCCTTCTCTTCCCTTGGTCTTGTGTCTTCTCTTCCCTTGGTCCTGTGTCCCTTCTCTCTTCCCTTCCGTCTTGTGTCTTCTCTCCCCTTGGTCTTGTGTCTTCTCTTCCCTTGGTCTTGTGTGTCTTCCCTTCCTTCCGTCTTGTGTCTTCTCTTTCCTTGGTCTTGTATCTTCTCTTCCCTTGGTCTTGTCTTCTCTTCTCTTCCTTCTGTCTTGTGTCTTCCTTCCGTCTTGTGTCTCTCCCCTCGGTCTTGTTGTGTCTTCTCTTCCCTTTGTCTTGTGTCTTGTCTCTCCCCTCGGTCTTGTGTCTTCTCTTCCCTTGGTCTCTGTCCCCTTGGTCTTGTGTCTTCTCTTCCCTCTGTCTTCTCGTCCTCTGTCTCTGTCTGTCTGTCTGTCTGTCTGTCAGTCTATCTGTCTCTCTCGCTGCGTGCGTGCGTGTATGTCTACTAGCGCGCGCGCCTCCTCTGTGTGTGTGTGTGTGTGTGTGTGTGTGTGTGTGTGTGTGTGTGTGTGTGTGTGTGTGTGTGTGTGTGTGTGTGTGGTGTGCCATACAGTGTGAACAGACTTCTATTTTTGATGTTTTCAACCTGGCGTCGCTGAAATGAGCATTTCTTCATATCTTTAAATTTTCAATGGCAGACCCTCAAAGTTTTTTTGTTTTTTTTTCAATCTTAATCGTGTAATTTTCTTTTTTGAACAAATCAGTTGTCAGGTGATTTTTCTCGCAATGTTCATGGAACCAATGGCACAAGGACGGCTCTTGAACCGAGTTGTGGAATTCGTAGTACCAAGATTTTATGCACGACGCACCTTAAAACTTGTTAGGCAATCTCAAGTCCAACAGGGATGAACCTCCAAACCTGTTATATTCATAGTTCTTCGATTCTAGCAGACACGGCTGTACGTTAGAATATCTCTCTGTGTCTGTCTGTCTGTCTGTCTGTCTGTCTGTCTGTCTGTCTCTCTCTCTCTCTCTCTCTCTCTCTCTCATTTCGTCAGTATAACAGTCTATTTGTCTGTCAGTCTGACTGCCTGCCTATGTGTCTCTGTCTCTGTCTCTGTACTATGTCAGTCAGTCTGTCTGTCTGCTTGTCTGTCTGTCTCTCAATTTACCGTGCCATATTTTCAGACTTCAGTGATGGTCTGACGGCAGCTGAAATTACCAAACTGCAGGCAGAGATGAATGATAAACAGTCAGCTCGGTGAGTTTTGCATCTCTCTCTCTCTCTCTCTCTCTCTCTCTCTCTCTCTCTCTCTCTCTCTCTCTCTATATGTATGTGCGTTCGCACGCGTTCGCACATGCGCGCATGCGCTCTGTGTGTGTGTGTGTGTGTGTGTGTGTGTGTGTGTGTGTGTGTGTGTGTGTGTGTGTGTGTGTGTGTGTGTGTGTGTGTGCAAGCGCCTGTTTGTCTATCTGCATGTCTGTGTATCCGTATGTCCGTCCGTCTGTCTGTCCGTCTGTCTGTCTGTCCGACTGTCTGTGTACGTGAATGTGCATGCGTGAGCATGTGGTATATCCAGGCCGACTATTGGTCAGCCTGATGTTCACTGTCCATGTGTATGATTTCCTTGTGGTGTGTGCAGACCGACTGCTGGTCAGTCTGATGGTCACTGTCCATGTGTCTGATGGTCACAGTCTGTGTGCATGATTTCCTCGTGGTGTGTGCAGGCCGACTGCTGGTCAGCCTGATGGTCACAGTCTGTGTGTATGATTTCCTTGTGGTGTGTGCAGGCCGGCTGCTGGTCAGCAAGCTCAGAACCACCACTGATGGCTGGGATCCCATCTTGTGAGTCCCGAACATCCCCACCCATCACCCATCACCCATCACCCATCACCCCCCAGTTTTTCCCCTCTCCCTCCCGTTCCATTTTCATCATCCTGATGCAGCCCTACATCAACTACCCTACTTCAACCCCCTCCCTCACACACACACACACACACACACACACACACACACACACACACACACACACACACACACACACACACACACACACACACAAACAACACGCGTGCTCGCGCGCGCGCGCTGCGCGCGCGTATGTATTATATTCGTTTGGGGTGTGTTTTAACTACGACTTTATTATTCTTTCTATTTACCATCAGCACGCTGTTCTTCAGATAGTTTTCCCTTGTTAGGAAGGTTTTTGATTACTGACTGAGTCCATGACACGGGCCACTGACCAGTGCGCCACGTTTTATTGCACTTGGTTAGGACACCACTTGCTGCGTCTCCGCCATGTTTCAATGTTGTGCATGGATGTTGATGTCTGCAGTCTTCCCCCATTTCGCCTATTTCACAACAGCTAGGACTTCCTCGTTCTTCGTGGAGCACTGGAACGGCATCGTTATTTGATGAAGCCTGCGCTCTAATCACTCGTGGATGTTGTGGAGTTGAGAGCGCTATTCAGTCCACCCTTGATGAACCCTGCGCTCTAATCACAATAATTGTCCTGAGTGGTGCTGACTTTGTCTTTATACTGAGTGGTGCTGACTTTGTCTTTGTCCTGAGTGGTACTGATTTTGTCTTTGTCCTGAGTGGTGCTGACTTTGTCTTTGTCCTGAGTGGTGCTGACTTTGTCTTTGCTTGGTCAGGTCCTTCACGATTTTATTAGACAGTAAACAAGTGGGGTAACTTTGTTTTTATTAGCTTTATTTTGTTGTTGTTGTCCAGATTTTCCTCTAGTTTCCTCATACATCAATCCAGCTTTGAGTTCTTTATCTCTTCACTGATTCTCTTGTTCATAACGCGTATTTCTCTTCCCTCAGCCTTCTTGAACGCTTCTGATGTCCAAGTATCATGTATCCCCAAGACGTTGCTTGGTTTCGATTTCTATCTGCTTTTTTTTCCTTCTCAAGAAAATGAATTCTAGACACTGCCAGAACTACCTCACTATGAGCTTTGATCTGTCATGGCAGCAAAGTTTTGCTGAAAATCATTCTGAATGTATTGCAACTGGACACTGACACCATCATTGCTGAAGAAAACCGTAAAGGCAGAAGTACCATCGAATAGAACTTTAAGCTGTGTATCCTTTTCGAAAAAAAAAAAAACATCTCCAGCATCAGAGGGAATTCTACCACGCCTTCATAGACGTTAAGAAGGGCATTCGACTGTCTGGCAGGAGGAACTGTGGACTAAATGAAGAAATTTAACATCGGGCACAAGCTTGTGAACATCCTCAGGCAACTGTACCCCGAGCGACCAGCGCATTGTTCATGCAGGAATAGTTGAAAAGTGAGGGAGACGGAACGCAACCCTGGCCAACTCCATTTGAAGTACATTCCCCGGTATGAACAATGCACTGGTCGCTCGGGTACAGTTGCCTGAGGGTGTTCACAAGCTTGTGTCCGATGTTAAATTTCCTCCCCAGACCTGTTGAAGAAGAGAGAGACGGAAAGGAAGACAGACACAACAATGGACTGACACCCTTGCACAGTGGACTGACACCCTTGCACAATGGACTGACACCATTGCACAATGGACTGACACCTTGCACAATGGACTGACACCATTGCACAATGGACTGACACCATTGCACAATGGACTGACACCATTGCACAATGGACTGACATCATTGCACAATGGACAGGGAAAACATTGGCAGAATCCCATAATACCATTTCCCTCTTCCTTTCCTACAATGGCAGAATCCCATAATACCATTTCCCTCTTCCTTTCCTACAAACAAATAATACACATTCATTCCTAGTATATATCAAATCAAAGGTTAACAAAACAAATAAATTCGTAACATTTCCTTATATCCTCAAGCACAGAGAGAGAGAGAGAGAGAGAGAGAGAGAGAGAGAGAGAGAGAGAGAGACAGACAGACAGACAGACAGACAGACAGAGACAGACAGAGAGAGAGACAGAGACACAGAGAGAGACATTGACAGAGACAGAGACGGAGAGAGAGAGAGATACACAGAGACAGAGAGGAGGGAGAGAGAGAGAGAGAGAGAGAGAGAGAGAGAGAGAGAGAGAGAGAGAGAGACGGACAGGCAGACACAGACAGACAGACAGACAGACAGACAGAGATAGTGTGTGTGTGTGTGTGTGTGTGTGTGTGTGTGTGTGTGTGTGTGTGTGTGTGTGTGTGTGTGTGTGTGTGTGAGAGAGAGAGAGAGAGAGAGAGAGAGAGAGAGTCCCCTTGTACGACCCTTCCAGCTCTTTTAAAAAATCAGTCCTCAGTGGCCTGGTCAGCCCTCCCTCCTCTTCCTGTCCCTCCCTTCCTGTCTCTCCTCTTCCTGTCCCTCCTCTTCCTGTCCCTGGTCACCGTCTACCAGCCCTCCCTCCTCTTCCTGTCCCCCCCCTTCCTGTCCCCCTCCCTTCCTGTCCCTCCTCTTCCGTCCCCTCCTCTTCCTGTCCCTGGTCCTGTCTACCAGCCCTCCCTCCTCTTCCTGTCCCTGGTCACCGTCTACCAGCCCCCCCCCCCTCTTCCTGTCTCTCCCCTTCCTGTCCCTGGTCACTGTCTACCAGCCCTCCCCTGTCCCCTCTTCCTGTCTCTCCCTTCCTGTCCCTGGTCACTGTCTACCAGCCCTCCCCCCTCTTCCTGTCTCTCCCCTTCCTGTCCCTGGTCACTGTCTACCAGCCCTCCCCTCCTCTTCCTGTCCCTCCTCTTCCTGACCCTGGTCACTGTCTACCAGCTCTTCCTCCTCTTCCTGTCCCTCCTCTTCCTGTCCCTCCTCTTCATGTCCCTGGTCACCGTCTACCAGCCCTCCCTCCTCTTCCTGTCCCTGGTCACTGTCTACCAGTCCCTCCCTCCTCTCTTCCTGTCCCTCCCCTTCCTGTCCCTCCTCTTCCTGTCCCTCCTCCTTCCTGTTCCCTCCTCTTCCTGTCCCTCCTCTTCCTGTCCCTGATCACAGTCTACCAATCCTCCCTCCTCTTCCTGTCCCTCCTCTTCCTGTCCCTCCTCTTCCTGTCCCTCCTCTTCCTGTCCCTGGTCAGAATCTCACAGCCTTGCCTTTGCTCGCGCTCTCTGTGCAGTGAAAGGCTATGACTTTGTCCTCTCTGTGCAGTGAAGGCTATGACTTTGTCCTCTCTGTGCAGTGAAGGCTATGACTTTTTGTCCCTCTCTGAGCAGTGAAGGCTATGACTTTGTCCTCTCTGTGCAGTGAAGGCTATGACTTTGTCCTCTCTGAGCAGTGAAGGCTATGACTTTGTCCTCTCTGTGCAGTGAAGGCTATGACTTTGTCAGCACTTTCGGCGGTCGGGGATTCTCCATCCTGGATCCCACCGACATGAGCCGGGTCTTTGACAGCGGCGACGACTTCGAGCGCTACTTCACCACAGATGACACCACGGAGGCGGAGCGAGCCGTGTTCAACGGCAACGTGGGGCAGCAACAGTCAGATCATGTCGGCACAGTTCGACAGGCGATCTCCCGAACTGGTGGGCTAAGGGGGAGCGGGGGGAGGGTGGGAGGGAGGAGGGGGGAGGGGGTGGAGTATGGGGGGTGGAGTAGGGGCTGGGGGGTGGAATAGGGGGGTGGGATGTGGAGTAAGGGGGGTGGGGGGGGGTGGGGTGGAGTAGGGGGTCGGAGGGGGGGGGGGGGGGGTGGCAGTAACCGTCAGATCATGTCCGCACAGTTCGACAGACGATCTCCCCGAACTGGTGGATTGTGGGTGGGGGTGGGGTGGAGTAGGAAGTGGGGGTGGAGATGGTGTGGTGTGTGGTGTGGTATGCTGGGGGTGGTGTGTGTGATATAGTTTGGTGTGGTTGTGGTGGTGTGGTTGTGGTGGTGTGGTGTGGTGTGGCAGTAACATGTCCGCACGGTTCGACAGACGCTCTCCTGAACTGGTGGGCTGGGGGGGGGGGGGGGGGGGGGGGGGGGTGGGGGGTGGGATGAGGTGGTGTGGTGGTGGTGTGGTATTGTCAGGTAGGGTGAGATGATTGAGGTGTAATGTAATGTGGTGTGATGTAGTAGGATGGGGATGTTGGGATGTGATGTAGTGTGGTGTGATGTGGTAGAATGGTAGGGTGGGGTGGGTGACGTGTGGTGTGGTATAGTCAGGTTTGGATGTGATGTAGTGTGGTGTGGTGTGGTAGAATGGGTGGGTGGGGTGAGGGTGTGGTGTGGTATTGTTAGGTAGGGTGGGGTGATTGAGGTGTAATGTAATGCAGTGTGGTGTGGTAGAATGGGGATGTTGGGATGTGACGTAGTGTGTGTGGTGTGGTATTGTTAGGTAGGCGGGGTGATGATTGTGGTGGTGGGGAGTGGTGTGTAATGCGGTGTGGTGTGGTGGTAATGTGGGGATGTTGGGATGTGACGTAGTGTGGTGTGGTGTGGCAGTGTGGTAGGGTGGGGTGGGTGAGGTGTGATGAAGTGTGTGGTGGTGGGGAGTGTGTGTGGTGCTGTGTGTGTGGTATAATAGGTTGTGGTGTGTTGTAATGTAATGCAATGTAGTGTGGTGTAGTAGTCTGGGATGTTTGTGGTGTCCTGTAGTGTGATGTTGGGGTGTGGTGTGGTGTGTTGTGGTGTGGTGTGGTGTGTTGTGGTGTGGTGTGGATGTGGTGGGTGTGGTGGTGTGTGGTGTGGTGTGTGTGGTGTGGTGTGTGGTGTGGTGTGTTGGGTGTGGTGTGGTGGTGTGGGTGTGGTGTGGTGTGGTGGTGTGGTGTGGTGTGTGGCGTGGATGGGTGGGGACCGTTGTGGTGTCATGTGATATGTGGGTGCTAATGTGGTGAAGTGTAATCGGTGGGGGTGTAATGTAGTGTGGTGTGGAATTATGTGGTGTGGTGATTGGATGTAATTCAGTGGTGTGGTGGTATGGTAGGACGGGGTGGTGTGGGATGTGTGGTGTAGTGTGGTGATGTGTGGTGTGATGTGCTAGGGTGGGGTAGTTGGGATGTAATGTGATGTGTGTGTGTGGTGTGGGTGGTGGTGTGGTGTGGTGTGGTGGTGTGGTGTGGTGTGGTGTGGTGGTATTGGTGACTGGGTAGTTGGTGTGTGTAATGTTGTGTGGTGGTGTGGGTGGGGTGGGGTTGTGGTGTCATGTGGTGTGGTGGGTGTGTGTGTGTGGTCAGTGTGGGTGTGGTGGTGGATGTGTGGTGTGGGGTGGTGTGGTGTGGTGTGATATTGGTAGGGTGGGGTGTTGTGATGTCATAGGTGGTATTGTGTGGTGTGTAGTGTGGTGGTGGTGTGTGTGGTATGTGGGGTAGTTGGGATGTAATGTGGTGTGGTGTGGTGTGGGTGGTGTGGTGGTGTGTATGTGTGTGTGTGTGGTGTGGTGTGGTGTGGTGTGGTAGGTTGGGTACTTTGTGGTGTGTGTGTGTGGTGTGATGTGGTGTAATATTGTGTGGTGTGGGTGGGGTAGTTGGGTGTGTATGTAGGTGTGGGTGTTGTGTGTGTGTGTGTGTGGTGTAATGTGGTGTGAGGTGGGGTAGTTGGGTGTGGTGTGTGTGGTGTGGTAGGTGTGGGTGGGGTAGTTGGGGTGTAATGTTGTGTGGTGTGTGTGGTGTGGTGTGGTGTGGTGTGGTGTGTGTGGTGTGGGTGTGGTGTGGTTGGGGGTGTATGTTGTGTGTGGGTGGTAGTTGGGGTGTGTGTTGTGGTGTGTGTGGTGTGGTGTGGTATGTGGTCGGGGTAGTTGGGGTGTAATGTGGTGTGGTGTGTGTAGTGTGGTGTGATAGGACGGGTATTTGGGTGTGTGTGTGGTGTGGTAGGATGTGGGTGTGGTGGGTGTGGTGTGTGGTGTGGGTGTGGTGTGGTGTGTGTGTGTGTGGTGTATTTGGGTGGTAGGATGGGGGTAGGTGGTGGTGTGGTGTGATGTGGGGGGTGTGTGTGTGTGATGTGTGTGTGTGGTGTGGGGTGGGGTTGGGCTGTAATGTTGTGTGGTGGTGTGGTGTGTGTGGTGTGATGTGGGGTAGGTGGGGTAGTTGGGGTGTAATGTGTGTGTGGTGGTGTTGTGCAGTGTGTGGTGTAGGGGTGTGTGTGGTGTGGTGTGATGTGGTAGGGTGGGGTAGTAGGGGGTGTAATGTGGTGTGTGGTGTGTGTGGTGTGGTGTGATGTGGTGTGGTGTGGTGGTGGGGTGTGGTGTTGGGTGTAATGTGGGGGTAGTTGTGGTGTAATGTGTGTGTGGTGGGTGGGGTAGGTGGGGTAGTGGGGTGTGGTGTGTGTGTGTGGTGGTGTGGTGTGATGTGGTAGGGTGGGATAGTTGGGGTGTCATGTTGTGTGTGTGATGTGGTGTGGTGTGGTGTGTGTGATGTGGTAGTGGGGATAGTTGGGGTGTCATGTGTGTGTGTGTGTGTGTGTGGTGTGTGGTGTGGTATGATGTTACTGGGTGGGGTAGTGTATTGGGTGTCATGTTGTGTGGTGTGGTGTGTGTGTGTGTGTGGTAGGGTGGGGTAGTTGGGGTGTCATGTTGTGTGGTGTGTGTGTGGTGTGATGTGGTAGGGTGGGGTAGTTTGGGTGTCATGTTGTGTGGTGTGGTGTGGTGTGGTGTGGTGTGATGTGGTAGGGTGGGTAGTTGGGGTGTGTGTGGTGTTGTGTGGTAGGGTGTGGTGTGGGTGTGATGTGTGTGGTGTGTGAGGTAGTGGGGGGTCAATTTGTGTGTCATGTGGTGTAGTGTGTGTGGTGTGGTGTGGATGTGGTAGGGTGATGTGGTTGGGGGAGTTGGTGTCATGTGGTAGGGTGATGTGGTATAGGAGTATAGGAGGGGGGTGTACTGGGGTGTGGTGTAGTGTGGTGTGGGGTGTGGTGTGGTGGGCTGGACTAAAGTGTAGTGGGATGGGATGGGGGTGTGTTGTGATGTGGGTGTGTTGGGGTGGGTGGGGTGTGTTGTGTGGGGTGGGATGGGGTGTGTGAAACGTGGCGTGGTGTGCTGTGGTGTATGATGATACATCGTATGTTATTACACTGTGCTATATTGTGTTAAACTGATTCGTATGATTTTCTACTGTACTGTATTCTTTCATATTGCAGTACACTGCATTGAGCTCATACAGCTGAACAAAGACACAAAGAGACAAAGAGATAAGGCCACAAAGAGACATAGACACTAAGAGACAAAGACACAAAGAGACGAAATCACAGAATAAACAAGTGGGCCACGCTGTAATGTCGTCCTTTGACTTTGTCCACCTGTATCTTGGTGCAGCTGTAAAGTGCATTGTCCCATTCACCTTTTTCACAGACTATTTGCTTTTTGCCCTCGTCTCTTTCACTGCAATAAGTATGTGCGTGTCTACAAATTCAAACATACCCGACAAAAATCTGATGCTGTATTTTCGCTAAAAAGTTGACGTTACAACGACGTCTTAAAGATATCTGGGGCACTTCCTGTTTTCCTCTCCTCTATTCCCCCTCTCTGTCTGTCTGTCTGTCTGTCTGTCTGTCTGTCTGTCTGTCTGTCTGTCTCTGTCTGTCTGTCTGTCTGTCTCTCTCTCTCTCTCTCTCTCTCTCTCTCTCTCTCTCTCTCTCTCTCTCACCACCCACCCACTCCATCTTTCTTTACACTTCCGCCATCTCCACTTGATTAGTTTAGATATTCTCCCCTGCCGTTGCTACTTTTACACCAATATCTCCCTCCACTCTTCTCCTCCATGCTCTCATCTCTCTCTCTCTCTCTCATCTCTCTCTCTCTCTCTCTCTCTCTCTCTCTCTCTCTCTCTCTCTCTCTCTCTCTCTCTCTGAGAATTTAATTTTTTACTCAAAATTGAATTATGTAATTCTGTTTCTCTGTCATCTTGCTTGTCTGCACGTCAGCGTCATGTTTTGTTCTCTGACTTTTGCCAGCGACGACAACAACAACACCCTACATTGAAAGTGCTATCAGTTGACATGCATCTTCTCAACTCACAGTCACATGGGGACGTGGGGGGGGGGGGGGGGAGGGCGGGGTGGATGTTTAACGACGTGGTGCAGCTCACACTATGAAGAACTGTTTCCCCAGGGTCCCACGCCCTCAGCCATCGCAGCGACAGACGTCAACGGAACGCAGGTGGTGGTGGTGGCCAACGGGGGTGATGGGGGGACTGTACACCTACTCGGTCACCTCGGGCCCCGTGGTCACCTTCCAAGACTTCGTGCGCCGGGGGCAGCCCGGTCTGTCCTGGAACGAGGCCTACGCCAGGGACGACGACTCCGTGGGCGAGCCCCTGATTACTGACCTGCTGTGAGTGGGACAGAGCCTTTGATTACTGACCTACTGTGAGTGAGACAGAGCCTTTGATTACTGACCTGATCTGAGTGAGACAGAGCCTCTGATTACTGACCTGCTGTGAGTGAGACAGTGCCTTTGATTACTGACCTGAAGTGGGTAAGACAGAGCCTCTGATTACTGACCTGATCTGAGTGAGACAGAGCCTCTGATTACTGACCTGATGTGAGTGAGACAGAGCCTTTGATTACTGACCTGAAGTGAGTAAGACAGAGCCAGTGATTACTGATCTGATGTTAGTGAGAGACAGAGCCTTTGATTACTGACCTGCTGTGAGCGAGACAGAGCCAGTGATTATTGACCTGATATGTGTGAGACAGAGCCTTTGATTACTGACCTGATGTGAATGAGACAGAGCCTTTGATTACTGACCTGATGTGAGTGAGACAGAGCCTTTGATTACTGACCTGCTGCGCCTGAGACAGAGCCTTTCATTTCTGACCCGCTGTGCCTGAGACAGAGCCTCTGATTACTGACCTGCTGTGCCTGAGACAGAATCTTTGATTACTGACCTGCTCTGCTCTGCCTGAGACAGAGTCTTGATTACTGACCTGCTGTGCCTGAGACAGAGCCTTTGATTACTGACCCGCTGTAAAGGAGACAAAGCCTTTGATTACTGACCCGCTGTAAAGGAGACAGAGCCTCTGGTTACTGACCTACTGTAAAGGAGACAGAGCCTCTGGTTACTGACCTACTGTAAAGGAGACAGAGCCTCTGGTTACTGACCTGCTGTAAAGGAGACGGAGCCTCTGGTTACTGACCTGCTGTGAGTGACACAGAGACTTTGATTTCTGACCTGCTCTGAGTGAGACTCAGCCTTTGTTTACTGACCCGTTGTGAGACAGAGCCTCTGATAACTGCCTTTTATTGTTGACTTGTTGTTGTGAGTGTCAAACAGCCTTTAATCATTGATCTGCCGTGTCAAACAGCCTTTTGTTATTGATCTGCCGTGTGAAACAGCCTTCCATTATTGATCTGCCGTGTCAAACAGCCTTTCATTATTGATTTGCCGTGTCAAACAGCCTTTCATTATTGATCTGCCGTGTCAAACAGCCTTACATTATTCATCTGCCGTGTTCAAACAGCCTTTCATTATTGATTTGCCGTGTCAAACAACCTTTCATTATAGATCTGCCGTGTCAAATAACCTTACATTATTGATCTGCCGTGTCAAACAGCCTTTTATTATTGATTTGCCATGTCAAACAGCCTTTCATTATTGATCTGCCGTGTCAAACAGCCTTACATTATTGATTTGTCGTGTCAAACAGCCTTACATTATTGATTTGCCATGTCAAACAGCCTTACATTATTGATCTGCCGTGTGTCAAACAGCCTTACATATTGATTGATGCCATGTCAAACAGCCTTACATTATTGATTTGCGGTGAATGTCGTAACACTTTCATTACTGACCTCCTGTGTTATAGTGTCACTAGTTACTGACCTGCTGTCTCATAGAGCCTTTCATTATTGATCCCCTGTGTCAGTGAACTTTTCACTATTGATCCCCTGTGTCAGTGAACTTTTCATTATTGATCCCCTGTGTCAGTGAACTTTTCATTATTGATCCCCTGTGTCAGTGACTTTTCATTATGATCCCCTGTGTCAGTGAACTTTTCATTATTGATCCCCTGTGTCACTGTGTCACTTTTCATTATTGATTTGCTGTGAGTGTCACAGAGCCAGTCATTGGTGATTTCATGTCATGAAACCTCTGGTTATTGGTCTACTAGCAGTGTCATAGAGAATGTTGCCACGTATATTCTATGAATGCCATATGAGCTTTCATCACTGATTTGCTGTGAGTGCTGTAGAAACGCTTTGTTGCTGGTCTTGTGAGAGTGGCAGAGCCTTTCATGACTCATCTCCTTTGAGTTTGACAGGGCCTATGACTACCGTTCTGTTGTCAGTATCACAGAGCCTTTCACGACTCCTCTCCTTTGAGTTTGACAGGGCCTGTGACTACCGTTCTATGGCCAATATCACAGAGCCTTTCATGTAAATTAAGGATTTCATGTCACGATCTTAAAATAGAAAAAGGTAGATATACTAAGACACCAAGAGGAAGAAGACTGTGTTTGGAATGTAAATGAAGTAGAAGACGAAATTCATTTCTTAGATAAATGTACTAAATATAACGATATAATCAAATGACGTACTTATCGGCGAGATCTCAAAATATGTGTATGCTATTCAAAGTGTCGATAAGGTAAAATGTATGACAAGGACAACTTGATATAACATGATGATACTTGATACAACAACAAGCATGAATATTTGCATTTCGTTATTTGGTTTCGTTTATCTTTCCTCTATTTATTTGTGTCATATAAAACCTGTTACGGTTTTCAAAGGCATTAAACTATTGAATCTTGAATATCACAGAGCCTTTCACGAGTCCTCTCCTTTGAGTTTGACAGGGCCTGTAACTACCGTTCTGTTGTCAGTATCACAGAGCCTTGGATTACAAATTTCATGGTGATTCTGTTGAATGACAGAGGTCGGTCAGTTCCTGTTTGTGTGCAGAAGTCGTAATGCTTCGATGAATAATAGAAAGAGTGGTTTTTATTCAATAATAGAATCGTGGTTTCTATTTAATCATGGACGTTGTTAACTTTGTATGCAGTCATATCAGTCATAGGATTCCAAAATAATTACGGCTGACAAAGAATGTCTATTTCATCACAGAGGTTGTAAAGCGCTTGTTTTAACAGAGCAGCTGCATTATTTGATCATGGAAGTCGTAGAATTCTTATAAATCAAAACATTTTAAACTTCTGTTCAGTTATGCCAAATACAAAGCTATCAGTCAAACTGTTGAGTCGTACTGTATCATTTTCCTGTCTAGTGTCATGGCATGTCTTTTTCATTTGTGGTGTATCACATAATTTTTACATGTATAACGTATCACATCATTTTTACATGTGTCATGTAAGACACCATTTTCACAAGTGTAATGTATCATACCATTTTCACATGTGTCATGTATCACATCATTTTCACGTGTGTAATGTATCACGTCATTTTACACACGTGAAATGTATCACATCATTTTTACATGTGTAATGTAAGACACAATTTTCACATGTGTAATGTATCACATGTGTAATGTATCACACCATTTTTACATGTGTCATGTATCACATCATTTTCATTTGTGTAATGTATCACATCATTTTTACATGTATAATGTATCACATAATTTTTACATGTGTAATGTATAATATCATTTTTCACGTGTTATAGATCACATCATTTTTTCTTGTAATGTGTATGTATCACATCATCTTCCATGTGTTGCGTGTCACAAATTTTTCAGAGTTTTTGTTTTACATCATGTTTAATGAATGTGTTATGCATAGACAATTTTCTTGTATGTCACATCATTTTTCAGTCTTGTGTATAGCATTGTCCTTCTTGCAGTGTATTGTCTCACAGCGTTTTTTTCATGTGTTGTGCAGTGTATTACATCATTTTATATGTGCTGTTCTGCGTTGCGTGATCCTATACTATATTGTGACGTTTTGCATTTGTGTGTCGTGTTGGGTTTTCGTCTCATGTGAGTGTGTAATATTGTGTTGTTTTGTGTTGTGTCGTGCCGTGCTGTGTCGTGTCGTGTCGTGTCTTGTCGTGTACTGTAGTGTGCTGTACTGCGGTAAATTGTCCTGTACTATATCGCATTATACGGTGCTGTATAGCTGCACTGTGTTGCATTGAACTGCATAATTGTAGTGGTATTGCATCTCTCCAAGTTGCGTTGTATTGAAACGGTATCTATAAGACATTGCACTAAAATACAGCCCAGCCAACCAGCAACATTAAAGGCTCTAGTATTTTTTTCTTTTTTTCGGTTTGACTTTGTAACAGTATGGCTGAGCTGTCAATACACAGTCTATTATGGACATTGCGTTGTGTAGTGTCACGGGTGCTGGTTGAGTGGTCAAGACAGAGTCCATTATGGACATTGCGTTGTGTAGTGTCACAGATGTGTGTGTGTGGCGTTGACTGGCACAGTCCTGCGGTCAGTGGCGGTGACTTGCTTGCACTGTTCTGACAGGATCATTGACGACCAGAACCAGACTACGGTGGTGGCAGTCAGCAGTTACGCCGGCTCTCTCAGCTTCTACAGTTTGGAGCAGGTCCCGTGACCATGACGACGTGTGGGGGGCAGCGCTGGTTCTGAACGCAGCACCAAGCCTGTGTTGTTATTCCTGTAGGGCGAGGGATGTGCACTCTGACTGAAAGTAGCCCTGCAGTCGGCCTTCGTTCTGTCTGCAATTAAACACTTGTTTTCCAAATGGATTTATGGCTGTTGCTGTTTTTATCGTCGTCGTCGTCATCGTCGTCGTCGTCGTCGTCGTCGTGTTGTTGTTGTTGTTGTTGTTGTTGTTGTTGTTGTTGTTGTTGTTGTTTGCTGTTGCCTACTTCTGAAGTTATTGTGATGTTTTCTGTTACGTTTTGGCAGTGACAAGGAAGAAATGAATGGAGGCGACGTGTCTTTTTTTTTTTTTTTCTGTATGTGAGTCTGTTAGTCTCTCTGTATGTCTGTCTATCTGTGTGTGTGTGTGTGTGTGTGTGTGTGTGTGTGTGTGTGTGTGTGTGTGTGTGTGTGTGTGTGTGTGTGTGTGTGTGTGTGTGTGAGTGTGTGTGTGTGTGTGTGTGTGTGTGTGTGTGTGTGTGTGTGTGTGTGTGTGTGTGTGTGTGTGTGTGTGTGTGTGATCTCTCTCTCTCTCTCTCTCTCTCTCTCTCTCTCTCTCTCTCTCTCTCTCTCTCTTCTGGATCTGTTATCAATGACCCACTCAGTGGTTCTGTTATCCTTGACCTCCCCTCTCATCCCCCTCCCCCCCCCCCCCCCCCCCGGAACTGGGTCTTGATCCATCCATGTGGATCTGTTGTACTTTACCCACCCTCCTGGATCTGCTCTCTTAACTATTCCTCTGGACCTGTTATCCGTGACCCTACCCTCTGAAACCTCTATCCTTGACCCACACCGCCTGGACCTGTTATCCATGAAACCCCCACTCAGATATGCTACTTTCGATCTTTCCTCCCGGATTTGCTGTTCTTGACTAACCCCATATATGCTGTCAATGACCCATACCCTGTATATGCTGTCCCTGACCTACCCCTATATATGCTGTCAATGACCCATACCCTGTATATGCTGTCCCTGACCTACCCCTATATATGCTGTCAATGACCCATACCCTGTATATGCTGTCCCTGACCTACCCCTATATATGCTGTCAATGACCCATACCCTGTATATGCTGTCCCTGACCCTACCCCTATATATGCTGTCAATGACCCATACCCTGTATATGCTGTCCCTGACCTACCCCTATATATGCTGTCAATGACCCATACCCTGTATATGCTGTCCCTGACCAACCCCTATATATGCTGTCCTTGACCTATACCCTATATATGCTGTCAATGACCCACCCC
>JADBJO010005236.1:157500-162500 GCA_016801955.1 Conus betulinus
TAATCAACTGATTCAGAATCTGTGAACTAATGTTGAGGACATCTTCCCCGACACAATCTTGGGCAGTATTAGTCATTTGTTATACTCTAGTCTTCGACTTACTTGAACCGTTTTTATTGTCTGAGTCCAGGTGACTGGAGATTTTGGGGAGGACTAGTTTGAGTGCGCGTTTGTGTAGGTTAGCAAATGGCTTCAGCGTATTAGCGCTAGCAGAGTCCCATAGGCTAAACGCATAGTCTATTATCACCGAACATGGGACTGGAAAAAAGATTGCCTGAGTGAAGGCTAGGGAAGCGTTTTGATTTTTAGAAAGTTGATAGACTTCCTGAGGAATTCTTTTCCAAATAGTATGAGGGTGCCAGTTAATGTTATCAACAGATATTGCCAGCACTGTATGGTATGTAACCTGTTCAGTGGTTCATCTTTCAAACGCAGTGGGGGAGTTTAGTTGTGAGATTTGTCTTTATTACCTGGTTGTGACAAACGTAGAAGAATTTTTTTTTTTTTTTTTTCGGATGAAGCGACACACACAATAGAGTTTAGTGTATTTCACGAGGTCATTGACTCTTTCCTATATTGCAGAAATTCTGGAAGAACAGTAACAAGAACAGTAACATCAGTATGATTTGTGTGTGTTGTCATATTATCCGCAAAGAGTCTACATGTGAATTTGATATGGAGAGGTAGATCGTTTATGTAAATTGTGAACAGTAATGGACCCAGGATAGAGTCTTGTCCCTTGTAGGGACGCCATAATAAAGTGCTTCAAATGAAGAGACAGTTGCATTCCTTGTTACACAGTGTTGCCTTTTCGTTAGCTATGTGTGAAAAAAGCTTAAGAGTATGAGTAGATAAGTCATACGATTTTTATGTTCTGAGAAGAGGTTCATGGTCAATACACCATCAATTCTTTCAATCAATAAATAGGACACCACAATATTTGTTGTTGTAATGTTATTTAGCCAGTAATCAACAGAACGATTAAGGCCATGTGACATGAATGTTTTGGTCAGAACCCGGACTGCCTTGGATAAAGAAGTGTTTATTTAATTCCGCCCAAAAACTCTGAGAAAAGATGGAACTGATTGACATTGACCTGTCCATTTTCTATATCTATTCTTTACTCAGATATCAATCCCTTCCCTCTCCTTCATCTTGTTTTCTTTCAATTTCATATACTCTCTCCTCGACATGATTTTCCCTTCGCTCTTCCCTCTTTCCTGTGTGTAGGTGGAGATGGAGGTCATGTAAGCCCCGCCCTCCCTCTCTCCTTTCTCTTTCCGTGCATGTTAACCTTTTCCTATTGATCAATTCCATTTCTTTCCAACCAGTATCACTATATCAATGCAAATATTATTTCACTAATTACAATTAGTATTATTATGATCATCATCCGACAGTACTGCTTATTTTTCCCATTTGCATGAGTTTCCCCTTTGTGTGTGTGTGTGTGTGTGTGTGTGTGTGTGTGTGTGTGTGTGTGTGTGTGTGTGTGTGTGTGTGTGTGTGTGTGTGTGTGTGTGTGTGTGTTTTTTTCCCCCCCCCCCCCATTTTTTTTAATTTTATAAATTTGTTAACCCTTTTTTTTTTCATTCATCATTTATTTTTTCCCAACCAGTATTATTATATTAATACCAGCATTGCTTCACCTATGACAATGGTCATCATCATCCAGCAATACTACATCAATACCAACATTGCTTCACCTATGACAATGGTCATCATCCATCCAGCAACACTACATCAACACCAACATTGCTTCACCTATGACAATGGTCATCATCCAGCAATACTACATCAACACCAACATTGCTTCACCTGTGACAATGGTCATCATCCAGCAACACTACATCAACACCAACATTGCTTCACCTGTGACAATGGTCATCATCCAGCAATACTACATCAACACCAACATTGCTTCACATATGACAATGATCATCATCCAGCAATACTACATCAACACCAACATTGCTTCACCTGTGACAATGGTCATCAGCCAGTTCAGCCAGTGATACTTTTACTTTTCCAGTGATACTGGTTGCATGAGTCTTCCTTCCCTCTTCCCTGCGCATATGTGTGTAGGTGTAGGTATATGAGCTCCCCTCCCCTCCCTTGTCTTCATTGTTTGTACTGTTGGAATAGCAATGATAGCCCTTCACTCATTCCTTACTTCCACTTCTTTCCAACCATTATCATCGGCACCAACATCACTACCTATAACTGCTATCGTTATGATCACCACCCATTAATTTTGTTGGCTTTTTAGTCATTGATCATTTCTAATCCTTGCTACTAAGTATTATCATTATCTACCATAGCCACTATCATCGCAATTGTATCATTTAAATATTTTCAACATCATCATCACTATCATCACTATAATTGCTATTGTTATCATTATTAGTTTTATCATTATTGTCATTATTATCATTTTTAACGCCCAACGTCCCGCTTTCCAACGGCCTCATTTTCATTCAACATCCATTTTGCTCCGAATGTGAGAAGATAAGTGATTGCTCGTCGTTCTTCGTTTTCACTGTCCTAAACGGTTTTTTTTTTTGTTTGTTTTTGCTTGAAGAAGACCCAAGAGGCCGAAATGCATAGTGTTTCGTCCTGTAATCTGTCTGTATTGTCTTGTGGAACTTTCTATTTTTCAAACTGGCCTGTAGTTAGCAGGATTTGAGTTGTTTTGTTTATAGGTAGAGCTTTCGTGATTTTTTTTTAAACTAAAGAGAAGATATTTTGAAGATGCATAGATTAAAGATGTATGTTAACCTGTCTATAACTACTGGAGCGAACAGTTTGAGGATTTTGCTGTCTAACCCATCCACTTCGCGGTACCTGGTTGTTTGATGGGCGTAAGGTAGTGATAAACTTCAAATACATGATTGTTTGTTGAGGGGCGTTAGGTAGTGATAAACTTCAAATACATGATTGTTTGAGGGGTGTTAGGTAGTAATAAAGTTCAAACACATGATGCTTTAGGGGCGTTGGTTAGTGATACACTTCAAAGACTGTCACTGGTGGAGTATAAAAATTAGACCTGATGTTTGTATCATGGCGAAATGGTTCCAGTTCTTGCAGGTCAGTAGACTTGGGGGAATGTATTGTAACAAGGTTACCGGGTATGGTGCAGAAGAGGATGTTCAGCCATATTTTTTCTTTTCTTTTAATCTCTAAGATAACCTACCTCCTGGAACTCTTTAGTGCACTGTGTGTGTGTGTGTGTGTGTGTGTGTGTGTGTGTGTGTGTGTGTGTGTGTGTGTGTGAGAGAGAGAGAGAGAGAGAGAGAGAGAGAGAGAGAGAGAGAGAACTCAGAAGTCAGAAGTCAGAACTCAGAAAACTTTTATTCATTCGATCAAGGATTCTATTTTAGGCGGAGCCTACTCTTCCGAAATGTCCTGGTGTGCTAAATTATGTTATGAGATCTAAAGACAAGAAAATGAAAAGAAATTTTAAAACGACAGGCACATAGGATTATAGAGTACATAATTCACACACACGCACGCATTTGTATGCAAGGGTTTAACAAAAGCATGCATGCATAAGCAATCATAAGATGCAGAGAAACACACAAAACGGGGTGGGTGGTGGGTGGTGGGTGGTGGGGGTGGGGGCGTGAGACAGGGGAGGATGGAGGAGGGGTAGTGTGGGGGCAGCGGTTGGGAATGGAAGATATCCAGACAGATAGACAGACAGACAGACAGGCAGGCAGAGACAGCGACAGAGAGACTGAGAGAGACACACACAAAGACAGAGAGAGACAGAGACAGAGAGGGATAGAGATAAAGACAGAGACAGAGAGAGATGGGGCGAGAGAGAGAGAGAGAGAGAGAGAGAGAGAGAGAGAGAGAGAGAGAGAGGGAGGGGAGTTTATCATTAATGTGTGTTTCACAACTTTAACAACTAATACGTCACAATGGGTATTTCTCTTGAAAGGAATTATTAATTAAAGTGTCTGTCACGGTGAAACGGATGGGGGGGGGGGGGGGGGGGGGGGGGCGTGAGACAGGGGAGGATGGGGGAGGGATAGTGTGGGGCAGGGGTTGGGAATGGAAGATAAAAAGCTGGTTAGATAAAACGGTAAACAATGTGTCGATGTTTGCTGCGTGTTTGTAATCGTTGGTGGAGTTCGCCACCAGATGGGGATGTTGATGGTGACGGCATTGGC
Source organism: Conus betulinus (assembly GCA_016801955.1). NCBI lineage: Eukaryota > Metazoa > Mollusca > Gastropoda > Neogastropoda > Conidae > Conus > Conus betulinus. The sequence continues at coordinate 161,676 of JADBJO010005236.1, forward strand.
ATGAAGCAAAATACAGTATTCTAAGAGGAGCAAATCCCTGTCTAAGGAAGGGACACTCAGTGGTGTCATTTATTCACATAAGTAGTACGGTAACAACGTACATAAATTGTTTGTGCTATAAGTGATAGGTGCAAGACACGTTTATAGAACAAAGTAATCTACGTCAAAGAGTCTCTGAAATATTTCCGAAGGTCGTTTTTGAAGGCGTGCAGTGAACGACACAATGTCAGGTTTTGGGGAAGAGAGTTCCAGACAGCTGAACCTGAAAATGCAAAACTAGTTTTGACATATCGATCCGAGTACTTGGTAGAATATAAATGTTAGACCCGTATCGACATGAGGCCTTAGTAAGTAAATCTCTGAGGTCTTGTGGGGCAGGGTAACCGTGTACTTTAATACACAAGTACAGCTTTGTTGAAATGTAGTTGTGTTTGCTGCAGCAGTATGTTAGTTTAGCCTGCTTTTCAGCAGCTGATCAGGAAGAATCTAACAGAATTATCCTTGCAGCTCTTCTGTACATAGAATCTAGTTTTCTATGGTGAATATTCGCTGCACAGACCCAGACTACAGATGCATAGTTGATGTGAGAGAGACAGTGAGCCTGATTTTTTTTCCGAACGTTTGTATCTATGTAAGGCTTCAGTTGTTTTCAGCATGAAGACACCGCGAGCCAGCTTGTTAACGACAGCTTCAGTGTGGGACTGCCACTTCAGCTCGTCGTCCACCATCACTCCCATGACTTATGTGTTTATGCACTCGTTCTATGGCGTTGCCGTCTGAAGTGAGACTGAGACTTCGAGTTTCTGTTAGGTGTTTCTGTCGTCT
>JADBJO010005237.1:12500-17500 GCA_016801955.1 Conus betulinus
GGGGGGGTGAGGGGTTGGGGGGGGGGGGGGGGAGAGGAGGGGATGAAGGGAGAATGACAGACAGATCGGTGGTCAACACAGAGAAAGAGGACCAGAGGGAATTACGAGAAACACTAGCGATTGGAGAGTGGTGGTGGTGGTGGTGGTGGTGGTGAGGGGGTTAAAGGGGGGGGGGGGGAGAGAGACGACCGACAGATCAGTGATGGACAGATTAATAGGACCAGACGAATTTACGAGAAAGAATTGCGATTGGGAGGGGGGGGGGGGGGGGGAGGAGGAAGGGTAGAAGGAACTCAAACGACTCAAACTCACCAACACATGCAAAACGCCGCCTCATGTACACCACAGCGGCAATTTATTAAAAGAGAGACTAGAGAGGGGATGGGGGTGGGGTGGGGTGGAGGTGGAGGCTTAAGAGGAGAAAAAAAAAAAAACCCAACCCCACTGCTTTTCCCGATCAACAAAAATGGAGTGTATATGTTTCTCTGTGTCTCCCCCCCCCACCTCTCTCTCTCTCTCTCTCTCTCTCTCTCTCTGGCTGCCTGCCTGTGTATCCGTCACTCCGTGCCCTTTTCTGTCTGTATGTTCATCCATCCGTCCGTCCGTCCGTCCGTCCGTCCGTCCGCCCATCCATCCGTCCGCCTGCCTGCCTGTTCGGCTTACTACTGCCTGTCTGTCTGTCTGCTGCTGCCTGCCTGCCCGTCCATCACACTGTCGCCTGGTTGACTGCCTTGTCTGCGTGTTTGTCGGCCCATCCATCCCTCCATCCCGTCTGTCTGTCTGTCTGTCTGTTTGTTTGCTTTATGCATTTGCCCTGCCAACAGTCGTCAGCTGATCCAACCTCCCCCTCCCCCCCCCCCCCCCCCCCCCCCCCTCAGGCTGCAGGGCAGAAAATGCAAATCTGTTAGCTCAGTGCATGGCTCAACGCTGCACCCACAGGGCGCCTGAACAGTGAATGGGGGTGGTGGTGGTGGTGGTGGTGGTGGTGGTGGTGGTGGTGGTGGTGGTGGTGGGTGGGGGTGGGGGGGGGGGGGAGGGGGGGGGTGGGGGGGGGGGAGGGGGGTGTGGAAGAGTTCAGCAGTCCCAGTCTCCTTTCCCTTCTTCTCCTTCCCCATGGCTCCGTCGTCCCGAGAAGAAGTGTGGGGGTAAAACCCAAGTAAGGGAAAAGAAAAGCGTTAAGGCCGCTCTGGTGAGTGAGACGAGGATGCTTGTGGTGAGTAAATGAGGTTGAGCTTTTCTGCCACCCGCTTCGCTTCCTCCATCCCACCTTTCCACCGACACACACACACACACACACACACACACACACACACACACACACACACCAGCCCATGCGCGCCTGCTCGCGCGCGCAGGCACACACACACGAACAGACACACGCACACACACGTACACATAGATACGCACACGCGCGCACACACACACACACGCGCGCGCGCACGAACAGACACACGCACACTCACACATGCATACACACACACACACACACACACACACACACACACGCACACAGATACAAACGCACACACACACACACATACATACTCACTCACACACACATACACGCACACACATACACGCACGCACTTATATATACGCAAACATATGCATACACATACACACACACACACACACACACACACACACACACACACACGCACAGACACAGACACACACAGGCACGCGCGCGCACGCACGCACGCACGCACACACACACACACACACACACACACACACACACACACACACAGAGGCACACTTGGTCAATATTTTCTAGTTTGAAGATACTGAAAGTCGCTGGGAAAATGGGGAAAATGTGGACATGGAGAATCATACGTTGGGAAACATGGGCATGATAAACAGCGACATAGGGAAGCATGGATATGGGGAAAGAAACATCTGGAAATTCGGACATGGGAAAATATAGATGGGGAAACACACAGGCGGGGGGAATCGGACATGGGGGAAACGGACTTAGGGAAAAACATGGACAGGGGGGGGAAACAGAGACTGGAAAACAAACGTAGGGAGACAGACATGGGGAAAGGACACGAGGACAGAGACATGGGCATGGGGGAAACAGGGGCATGGGGAAACAGGGGCATGGGGGGAAACATGGGCATGGGGAGATATGGACATGGGGAAACATGGGCATGGGGGAAACATGGGCATGGGGAAAAACATGGGCATGGCATGGGGAAACATGGGCATGGGGAAACATGGGCATGGGGAGAAACATGGGGACATGGGGAAACTTGGGCATGGGGGGAAACATGGACAAGGGGAAGCATGGGGCATGGGCATGGGGAAACATGGACATGGGGAAACATGGACAAGGGGAAACATGGGGGCATGGACATGGGGAAACATGGACAAGGGGAAAACATGGGGGCATGGAGAAAACATGGGCACAGAAACATGGGGGAAATTTGGGCATGGGGAAACATAGACATGGGGAAACAGAGAATTTGAAACTTAGACATGGGGAACCATGGATACGGGGAAACATGGACATGGGGAAATAGACAAGGGGGAACATGGACATTGGGATACATGGATATGGGGGGAAAGGCGGGCATGGGGAAAACATGGACATGGGGAAATAGACAAGGGGAAACATGGACATGGGGAAACATGGACATGGGGAAACATGGACATGGGGAAACATGGACATGGGGAAACATAGAAATGGGGAAAGATGGGCATGGGGAAATAGACATGGGAAAACATGGACATGGGGAAATAGACATGGGGAAACAAACACAGGGAAAACCGACATGGGGAAACTTTGACATGGGGAAAGATGGACATAGGGAAAGACGAACAGGGGGTTAAAAAAAAAAAACAAAAAAAAAAAAACGGGGGAAACATCAATGTTGGAAAACAAACATGGGGAAATATTGTGGGCAAATATGAACACGAGGAAACAGATATGACCTGAAGAAAATTAAATGGGAGGGCTGGGGAGACGGGGGGCGGGCGGAGGGGAGGGGAGGGGAGGGAGGTGGGTACATGGAGCTAGGGGAAAAAACTTTCATGCGGGCAGAGACTGGGAAACAGGACATACCTCTGGGGAATAGATTTTGGGGGGAAACACGGATCGGGGGGGGGGGGGGGGGGGGGGGGAAGTCTGTGTGCAGGCGGAGGTGGAACAGGGTGAGAGGGGGGTGGGGTGGGGTGGAGGAGTGAGATCTGAAGACACATAAAACTAGGGTTCACGCAGCCCTGCATCATCATCATCCGCCACTGTAGATGGCCAAGCCTCTCAACAGTGTAGCATTAGGTACAAGGGTCTGATCCCGAGTGTCACTGACCTCTAGGAAAGACGTGTCTGCCTATGTCGTTGTTTCTACTTAGTTGTGCTTCAGGTTTCTTTCTTTCTTTCTTTTTTTTTTTTTTTTTTTTCAAGCGTTAGATACACTACTGCTACTTCTGCTGCTGCTGCTACTACTGCTGCTGCTGCTGCTACTGATTTTGTCGTTGCTGCTGCTGCTGCTGCTGTTGCCACTATTATTATTGCCACGACTATTTTTGCTGCTGCTGCTGCTGTTGCTGCTGCTGTTCTACTGCTACCACTACTACTACTACTACTACTACTGCTACTACTACTACTACTGCTGCTGTTTATTGCTGTTGCTACTACTACTATTACTACTGTTGCTACTACAACTGCTACTGCTGCAGCTGATGCTTCTACTACTATTACTGCTACTGCTAGTCGTTGCTGCTTCTGTTATGAAACATCAATGCGTGAGTGTGAATGTTTTTCTTAAACCGAGAACAAGTGCACGTTCATAGTGTGTGTATGTGTGTGTGTGTGTGTGTGTGTGTGTGTGTGTGTTACAGTGGCAGCACCAGCAGATCCAGCCCCCAACACTGCCCCTGTAGCTGCAGCTGGAGTGGCCGCCCCTGCTGCTGCTCCTGCAGCTGCCCCTGCCCCTCCTGCCGGGGTTGCTGCCCCTGCCCCGCCTGCCTGCCGCAGTTGCTGCCCCTGCCCCGCCTGCCGCAGTTGCTGCCCCTACCCCTCCTGCCGGAGTTGCTGCCCCTGCCCCCTCTGCCGGAGTTGCTGCCCCTGCGGCACCTGCTCAGAGCGCGCCACTTCCGGTTGAAGCTGTGTAAGGACAAGAGAATAAGTTTGATCACTCCCAAAATAAATGACTGATGAGGGTACAACCATCCAGGCTTTGCGTGTATTGTTTTGCTGTTTACTCTCTCTCTCTCTCTCTCTCTCCGTCTCACTCTCCGTCTCTCTCTGTCTCTCCCCCCGCAAGTAAAACCTGAATATCTGAGACATTTAAGCCTGTTTGTTTTGATTTTCTCTCGTCCACTTAATTTGGACTTACCAGTGGGACACGGCTGATTGTGTCGGCGCTGTCTCAGTGTTCATTGAAGATGTAGCAAAGCCTATATAATTCAGTGGTATTCTCTCGCCACCAGGGATTAAAAAAAAAAAAAAGCCAACTTCACCCAAAAGCAGCCAGTGGAGGGTAGAAAAGTAAAACGAGAAGAAAATGCTGTAAGGAAATAAGCTGCCGAAAAAAGCAAAACTATTGTAGAGTATTCAAAGGAGGTGAAAATATTTAAGGCTATGCTTGAAGATCAATGTAAGGATTAAAGGGAGGTCAACAACATTTGCCAACAAACAGAGTGGTCAGCTCTTTCGTTGAATAATCCAAGTAGTACTGTCAAGCACCAAAGTCCTAACAACAGCTAGGATTGTTCAGAACACGTTTTTTTTTTTTTTTACTCTATTTTTTCTTTACTTGGATCTGCAAAGAGATGCAAATTTCCACTGATTGACCAAATAACAAAGTGTTGAACAAATTAGTAACGGGAGGGGAAGGGGGGGGTGGTAGAGAGAAGTGGTTGCCAAACAATTTCTCCCTCATAATCAGCTGTTCCTCTCTGATGAGTCCGAATCAGCGGGCGAAAGGCCTCTGAGCTGGAAGTATGACCGACTCTGCTTTAAGATGGTCCCACGTGCTTCTAGCGAAGGACTT
>JADBJO010005237.1:20000-30000 GCA_016801955.1 Conus betulinus
GGGGGGGAGGGGGGGGGGGGGGGGGGGGGGTGGGGTGTGAGGGTTACGATATTCAAAAGTCCTCTTCTGTAACAAAGAAAAAAATATTTAAGAGAAATCGTACATATTTAAAAGTCCCGTCCTGTCACAAAGAAACAAAACATTACAGAGAAATTAGTGCACTCCCAAAAGCACTCTCAAGTAACAAAGAAACAAGCCTTATAGAGAAATTGTACATATCCAATAGTCCTCTCTAATAGCAAAGACAAAACATTAAAGAGAAAGTGTACATATCCGAAAGACCTCTCCTGTAACAAAGAAACAAACATAAGGAGAAATTCTACAGTTCAAGAGTCGTCTCCTGTGAGAAAGAAACAAACATTAAGGAGAAATTGTCTGTATCCAAAAGTCGTCTCCTGTGAGAAAAGAAACAAACATTAAGGAGAAATTGTATGTATCCAAAAGTCCTCTCCTGTGAGAAAGAAACAAACATTAAGGAGAAATTGTATGTATCCAAAAGTCCTCCTGTGAGAAAGAAACAAACATTAAGGAGAAATTGTATGTATCCAAAAGTCTTCTCCTTTGAGAAAGAAACAAAATTTAAAGAGAAATTGTACATAGCTAAAAAAAAAATCTTCTCTTGCAACCAAGAAACAAACATTAAAAAGAAGTCATACATTTTTAGAAGTCCTCTCCTGTAACAAAGAAAAAAACATTGAAGAGAAATTGTGCATATCCAAACCTCCTCTCCTGTAACAAAGAAACAAAACATCGAAATTGTACATGTCCAAAAAAAAGTCTTATCCCGTAACAAAACAAAGAAACAAAAAACAAAACAAAACAAAAACAACAACAAAAAAAAAAACAACAAAAAAAAAAAACAAAACAAAACAAAACAAAAGAAAATATTGAAGAGAAATTATACCCATCGAAAAGTCCTCTCCCGTAACAAAGACACAAACACACAAAGAAAATTGTTATAATAATGTCAATGACAAAAACATGTTAGAGATGATCTCTAAACGTCCTTTAAGCTGGATAAGTCCGCTTAAGTTATCACTCAAACAAAACAGTCATTACATGTAGAATGACGATAACAGACTACTCTGGAAATTGACTTTAATGTCGTTAACTTGTTGCCGGAATTTTTTTTTAATTAATTGATTTTTTTTTATTGATTGTCGTTTTTCACCCACTCCAGAAATTGTTTTGTTACCAAGTTATTTTGCCCAATTTGTTCATTTTTTTCTTTAAGTATCGCCCATTTCGGAAGTTCATGTTTTATTGTCGCAAATTTTATCATCATCCATTCCGGAAATCTGTTAATGTGGTGGCTAACATATCGCTCACTCTGGAAAACTGCGTTTATTGCTGCTGCCGCCAAGTTATTTCGTTTACTCCGCAACTTTGTTCATTATTGTTGCCAACTCCGGAAATTGTGCTGCAATCTTATCTCGCTCACTCTGCAAATTGTGTTTATTGTGGCTTGTTTATCATAAGACTATGTAACAATTAAAAACAAAAACCAAACTAACAAAACAAAACGCAAGCATGTTTTTGATGGACGAAACTGTGAGGAGGTTTTTAAAAACAACGAAATCAGATGACTGCGACCGTAGGCAAACAGTTAAAAGAGAGTCATAGAAAGTTGAAAAACGCCGCGGAAATAGAACTTAGAAAATTAGTGCTTGTAATTTGCAGAATAGTACGTGTAAACATATTTTTAGCATAGCTCCTCCATAAAATGGAGAGAAAAATTGGAGCGTTAGATATTAATTAAGTTGGGATCCTACGTCGTATCAGTTAGAAGTTAAAAACAAAAAAAAAAAGGGAAAAACACAGCAAAAATAAATCTCACCGATAGTTAGTGTTATAAAGTGAATCGATCATTGTTGTTGAAGTTATTACGTAGATAATCATCGACGATTTCCTTGCAGGAGAGCGTGCATGTTGTACACACAGCTACGTTGCATATCAATAGCCTGGTGTGAGCAGACCAACAGTTTGCGAACAAACAGTAAAAAAAAAAAAAAAAAAATTAACTGCTGAAAAATTCGCGTCCACTACGGGCCCACCACAACAAATACCACCAAATTTGATGATGTTCACATTCTCCGTATTCCACTCTGAATTTTTTTATTCGTATCTCCGTATTTTTTGTAATGAACAATCATAAAGTTCTATTATTCCATTCTTAGTTTTTTTGGTTTATATCTCGATAGTTGATTTTATTTTTAATGTATAATCACAGAATTTCATGCCGTTTTGATCAATAGATGAACAATAACGTTTCCGTGTTTAAGCTTCTATAATGAAGCAAAATAGTGTCCTTTATTGGAGGTCATTTTGCGACTAATATTTAACGTTTTTAAGGGAACAATTCAATTTATCGCCTGTCAATTTCTGAAATGATTACAATTTATTGTCTATCATTTTACGAAATATTTCAACTTATCGTCTATCATTTTATCACTTTTAAAAACACACTCATTATTAACAAACATCTCGTAGTTTCGCCTGCATTGTCACCAAATAGAGATATATCACAGTCTATAATTCTATGGTGTCCTCGCCGCTAAGGGTTCAAAAACAGAATCCAGACGGCATTCTTGATGAGCCCATTGAAGAGCAGGAAGTAAAAAACAGAAAAAAAAAGCGCTGAAAGGAAATAAGTTGCTGAAAAAAGAAGAAGAACTAAATCATTTTGTAAAAAAAAAAAAAGCATCAGAGGAAATCTTTCAGCCTATGCCTGAGGATCCATGTAAGGAAACAAGGGAGATCAACAGGTGTCAACAGACAGAATGGTCGGTCTGCTTTAGTGTTCAGTAGCCCAAGCTTGGCCAGTGATATCAGTGCTGACAGTAGCCAAGTACCACACAGAACACCGCCCCCCCTCCCCCCCCCCCCGTCCCCCACACACACACACACACACACACCACACACACACTACGGATTAACAAAATATCCGTTGATGACAGCTCTTGTACGTTTTTTGAGGTGGGGAGTGCACTGAGAGAGAGAGAGAGAGACAGAGACAGAGACAGAGAGAGTCTTCTAGCCAGACGCAGGGAGGCGATCCTCTCTCGTTTATATATAGGGTTAAAACGATTGTTCATCCACTGCCCAATCATCGCTCACATCCGCCAGGAGATAGACCACCTGTCAGTCTTTGACATTGACAGAAACAGATAGAGATCGGGCCAGCCTGTCAACTGCTGGGCATCTATGTCAACTTCACCGCTACCATCTCGCCAACATCTAAACTGATCGTCGCTGGGTTTTTTTTTTTTTTTTTTTTTTTCTTCTTCTCTTTTTTAACTTGCTTTCTTTCTTCGTTCACCCTTTCCCCCCCCCCCCCCTTTTTTTTTCTCCATTTACTTTTTCTTTCTTTCTTTCTTTTTCTTGTCTTTTTTCCTTTCCTTTTTTTTTTTTGGTTTTGTGTTTAACCCCACTCCCCTCCCCCCCCTCTCCCCCCAGCTGTGCAAAGGGAGACGATCCTATTTGGGTACCTGTCATCGGACGAGGACGTCGTTGGCATTGCTACTTATCCTACTTTGACACTTCGGACACGCTGCGAGACGCCACATTTGTTAGTGATCTGTCATGGGTTTCTCTCTCTCTCTCTCTCTCTCTCTCTCTCTGTATGCTTTTTTTTTTTTTTTTTTTTTTTTTTATAGTAACGCCCTCTTACATTCGTGTGAAGGAGGTGGGCTAATAGATATATGACCTGGTGATTCGTGTAGAGTTTGAAAATATTCGGCACGATCCGGACGACGTCATACGCGTTTGACCTCTTGTCTGACCCCCCCTTCCTCTCCCCTCCCTCCCCACCTTCCCGTCCTCTCCTACACCCACCCCATACCTCATCCTCCGAACTCCTTGTTACCGTCGTGCGCTTTTGCTTCTTTCTTCCTTCCCACCCCCCCCCCCCCCCCCCCCCCCCCCCCCCCCCCCCCCCCACGCGCCCTCTTCCGTTCTCTATTTATTCGTCTCTACTCCAGTCCTCCTTCCATTTTTTTTTTGTTTTTTTTTAATTGCGTTGTTCTGGTTATGCAACCTCTGAGTAAAATTAATTAATAAAATAGTTTGAAGGGTGTGCCAATTTTTTTTTTTAAATTTCATGTGTGCATTGTCTGTGAAAAACACACCTGCAGCGTGTAAGAGTGAGAATGTCCCTCGGTCTTCCACAAGTTAAGAGTGTGTTCATTGTCCTTATGTCATTAAAAGATGGCAGTCAGAGTTCGAACCATTTGGTTCGCCTCATGTTTTTTTTTTTCTATCTGCCTCGTCTGTTTGTATGTCTCTCTCTCTCTCTCTCTCTCTCTCTCTCTCTCTCTCTGAATGGTGCTTCTATTTTGATGTATTTTTTTTGTACAGTTTAGATTTGTGCCATGAATAAGAATAGTGTTTTACTTTTATGATGCTTAGTTTTGAATATTTTCTGTGTACTATCTGGGGAAACATCTATCTATCTATCTGTGTCTGTCTGTCTGTGTATGTATGTATTATGTACCTACGTACGTATGTATGCATGCATGCATGCATATATGTATATATGTATGTATGTATGTATGTATGTATGTATGTTTAATTGTTCTGAACGTTGTTTATCTTGCCTAAAGAAGACCTAAGAGATCGAAAACGCGTCGTGTGTTGTCTTGTAATTTGTTTGTCCTTGTTAACTGGCAGATTTACTTTAAATTCCTTTGGAAACCCACCCACCCCCCCCCCCCAAAAAAAAATGGTCACCAGAAGCAGAGGTGGACATCTCACCTGACTGCTGGAGTATAGGAGAAATGTTGTTTACACCTAAACTGAAGCACGTGACTTTCAATCTGCGTGCAATTAAGTTGTGAAAGGAAACACATTACATTGGGTCTTTTCGATATTCGTTTCTCGTCTTCGTTTCTTCTTTTGGTCTCTCCTTATTTCTCTCTCCCCCCCCCCCCCCCGCCCCCCTCCCCCTCCCTTAACCTTCTCCCCACCATCTTCTTGTGGAGGTTGTAATTTTCTTTCATGAGTACGTTCCAGCTGACGTCATCTCATGAAATGATCGTTTGCTCATAAGGCTATTCTGAATTCGTTGGCATGCAGTTGTTTCCATTAGTTAGTTGTAAGCGGTAAGTATACCAGAATGAATTTGTCGTCACATCACACGATAGTACATAAACAATCGTAGACACTTTGTGTATTGAACGTCAAAACGTCACGTCCAGCATGTGAATGTCCACAGGTAATGAGCACAAAGATTTTTGCGCGTTGAGTCATCGTCTCAGAGAGAGAGAGAGAGAGAGAGAGAGAGAGAGAGAGAGAGAGGTAACATGGCGGAGGCCCCACGTAATAACTTAGAACCAAAACAAACGAACAGAACAGATTGAAGGAAAACACTAGAAGCTGGATGTCGAAAAACGAATAGACTACAAACTATCCTTACTCTGCTTTAAATCTTTGAATGGCTTAGCTGCTTCCTACCTTTCTGATCTCCTTCATCTCTAGGTTCCTTCTAAGCGGTTGCGTTCTACTACCGACAACACTCTGCTCAAAATCCCTCGATTTCGAACTCAAACCGTTCTTTTTTTTTTCTTTTCAGGGTCCGGTTTCTTGGAACAGACTCCCAGTATCTGTGTGTAGTTCCAACTCGTTTGTCTTCCTTCGAGGCATCTCTTTAAAACAACCCTCTTCACCTATCAACAGCAGTTCTTTCTTCCCCTTTCCCTCGCCCATCAAATTGATTCTGCGACTAATATACGTGTGCGTGTGTGTGTGTGTGTGTGTGTGAGGGGGGGGGGGGGGGGGCCGCATGTGTATGCGTGTGTGTGTGTGTGTGTGTGCGTGCGTGCGTGCGTGCGCGCGCGCGCGCGCGCGCGCGCGCGTGTGCGCGTGTGTGTGTGTGTGTGTGTGTGTGTGTGCGCGCGCGCGCGCGCGGGTGTGTGTCAATAGTCACCCTTGTTAGTAGATGCATGGTACTTATTGCATTATTCACCTTCTTATTTGTTTCATTTATGTTTTTCTTTTAACCTTTTACGTATTTGTAAGCGCTTAGGGCTTATGATGTACGATTAAGCGCCATAAATAATCGTTATTTAGATTATGTCCCACATTAAAAATTCAACAACAACAACAACAAAAACAACAATAACGACAACGACAATAACAACAACAACAACGACCAAACAACAACAACAACAACAACAACAGCGACAACTCTTCCGTTTATCTCCCTCATAATTACGTCTCCTCGCCACCAAAACAAACGCACAACAAACAACAACACGGACATGCACACACAAACGCACCCACTGCGATCTGTTTGGTCCTAACGGCGCTGCGCAGAATCGTTCGACGTCATCAGGCTGTGTCATGTTACCGACGACCAGAGACTTGCAACGTCAAAATGCATCATGACGTATGACAGGTGACATCAGACATGACGTCAATCGTTCTTAACCTTGTCACATTCGCGGCGGCATGACGACATATCTGGAGAGGAAAGGTCTGTCTGGGTTTGAAGCATGAGGAGAGCGGGTGGCGGGTGGGGGATGGGGGGGGTGGGGGTGGTGGTGGTGGTGGGGGGGGGGGGGGGGGGGGGGGGGGGGGGGTGGCTGATAGGCTGGACTTTGACAGCTGTAGAAATAATAGTGCTCTGTTTATATAGAGGACTTCTCTTCAAAATATGAAAATAAGATGGAGGAAGAGACGGATTGGTGATTAAGATGAAGCTAGTGTGTGTGTGTGTGTGTGTGTGTGTGTGTGTGTGTGTGTGTGTGAGAGAGAGAGAGAGAGAGAGAGAGAGAGAGAGAGAGACAGAGAGAGACAGAGAGAGACAGAGAGACAGAGAGAGTTAATCGCATTTGGCAATCGGATAACTTTTTTTTTTCTTTTCTTTCTTTTAAACGAAGATCATTCATATTGACATTTTGTGGGCCTACAGCGCGGAAAAAAACGAATTTTCTAAATTTATGGATGGAAGCTCACAACATAATAATGAATATTTTTTTTGAAAAAAAGAAATAAACGTTATTACAGAGGGGCTCAAGAGAGAACAGTATTATCAACCCGTTGCCCTGTATGTACATTATCTCCTTATTCAGTTTAAAGGAATGTTAATTACTGTTTTAAGTCAATGAAAATGGCTAGTAAAAGGGATTGCAAGAGCAGATGGCATTTGTAGCAAATGTGAGGTGAATTCTCTCGATAAAGAGTTTCATTTTATCATGGTGTGTCCCAATTTTTTTTTTTTTTGTGATACACATAGACTGTCATCCCAGTGATATTATGCCTAAAAGTCTGTAAGATTAAAAAGTCGATTGTTTTCTACACATTGGATGTTGTATTAGAGCTTAGTCAGTTGACTAAACCGAACAACTTTGCAGACCACATGTTCATGCACATATAAACGACATGTAACATTTACATTTACAGGAGGAGCTTCAATGCTGCAAAACATTATATTGGATTTTGTTGCTTCATCTGTAATTTGTATTCTGGAAATTCATTCATTTTTTTTTTTTTGTGTGTTCTGAAATGTTCATGAATCAATAAGGGTCACAGAAACATTCTCTCTCTCTCTCTCTCTCTCTCTCTCTCTCTCTCTCTCTCTCTCTCTCTCTCTCTCTCTCGACAATAACCTATCCTGGTCCGAACATATTTCTATGCTTTGCAAAAGACTTCCCAAGAAAACATTCCAGTTGAATAGAATAAAACATTTTCTTGATCAACATACCAGAAAGCTATTTTTTTGCGTGCACGCATCCAGCCAGATGTTGATTATGCATCAACATGTTGGGATCAGGCCAGTCAAAATTGCTTAAAACCTCTTGACAGCTTATACAGACGCTCTCTCAAACTAATTCTTCTTAAAACCTCTTCTCTTGTGTCCCTGGTAGATTATAAACAATTAGATATATTCTCCCCTCCAGTCTTAAATGTCGCTACAACAAAGCTGTTTTCATGTTTAAAATTTCCCATCAATAATGTTCGTAACAAATGTCATATCCGCATTCCTCTCCCAAGAACTAATTTTTTTTTTTTATGTCTTCTCTCATTTATTCTGGAAGCAAATCATGGAATGATATGCAAGACCACATGAAATGCAAATCAAGCGTTTTGTCATTTAGGAAGGCATACCACGCACATTTGATAGAACAGTGTTAAGGCTAAACATGTTGAGTAACATAATAATATACAACAAACTGATGGGCCCTTTTGTGCAATTTCATATGACTTGAATTGATGATGTGTTTGTACTGTAAGTGTTTGGTGGTATACGATGGTGTTTGTGTGGAGGAGGTGAGCATCTGAAGTGATTATGTATGCGGAAATGCATGCACACGCTTGTACGTGAGTGCGCGTGCGCGCGCGCGCGCGCGCGCGCGCGCGCGTGTGTGTGTGTGTGTGTGTGTGTGTGTGTGCGTGTGTGCGTGCATGCGCGCGTGTGTGCGTGTGCGTGTGTGTGTGTGTGCATGCGCGTGTGTGTGTGTGTGTATGCTTGTGTGTGTGTGTGTGTGTGTGTGTGTGTGTGTGTGTGTGTGTGTGTGTGTGTGTGTGTGTGTGTGTGTGTGTGTGTGTGTGTGTTTGAGCCGTGCGCGACCGCACATGCTTATTTTCGTTTCTTCTTTTTCTTTCTTTTTTCCATGTTAATCATGTTTCGTCGTTATAAGCTTGTTCATGGGTTTCCTTTTCGTGTATCATGTATATGTTATATTTGATATCCTTTGTTACTGTTCTTGTGGGCTAGGTAGAGGGGTAGGCTAAGTAGAGGGTGGGCTAGGTAGAGGGGTCGGCTTGGTAGAGGGGTAGGCTAGGTAGAGGGGTGGGCTTGGTAGAGGGATGGGCTTGGTAGAGGGATGGGGTAGGTAGAGGGATGGGCTTGACAGAGGGATGGGCTTGACAGAGGGATGGGCTTGGTAGAGGGGTGGCTTGGTAAAGGGATGGGCTTGGTAGAGGGGTGGGCTTGGTAGAGGGGTGAGCTTGGTAGAGGGGTGGGCTAGGTAGAGGGGTGGGTTTGGTGGAGGGGTAAGCTAGGTAGAGGGGTGGGCTTGGTGGAGGGATGGGCTAGGTAGAGGGATGGGCTTGGTAGAGGGATGGGCTTGGTGGAGGGATGGGCTGGTAGAGGGATGGGCTTGGTGGAGGGGTAAGCTAGGTAGAGGGGTGGGCTTGGTGGAGGGGTAGGCTAGGTAGAGGGATGGGCTTGGCTTGGTGGGGATGGGCTTGGTAGAGGGATGGGCTTGGTGGAGGGATGGGCTAGGTAGAGGGGTGGGCTTGGTAGAGGGATGGGCTTGGTAGAGGGGTGGCTAGGTAGAGGGGGTGGGCTTGGTAGAGGGATGGGCTTGGTAGAGGGGTGGGCTAGGTAGAGGGGTGGGCTTGGTAGAGGGGTGGGCTAGGTAGAGGGATGGGCTTGGTGGAGGGATGGGCTTGGTAGAGGGATGGGCTTGGTGGAGGGGTAAGCTAGGTAGAGGGATGGGCTTGGTGGAGGGATGGGCTTGGTAGAGGGATGGGCTTGGTGGAGGGATGGGCTTGGTAGAGGGATGGGCTTGGTGGAGTGATAGGCTAGGTAGAGGGATGGGCTTGGTGGAGGGATGGGCTAGGTAGAGGGGTGGGCTTGGTGGAGGGACGGGCTTGGTAGAGGATGGGCTTGGCTTGGTAGAGGGGTAGGCTAGGTAGAGGGGTGGGCTAGGTAGAGGGGTGGGCTTGGTAGAGGGGTAGGCTTGGTAGAGGGATGGGCTAGGTAGAGGGATGGGCTAGGTAGAGGGGTAGGCTAGGTAGAGGGGTGGCTTGGTAGAGGGGTGGGCTTGGTAGAGGGGTAGGCTAGGTAGAGGGGTAGGCTAGGTAGAGGGGTGGGCTAGGTACAGTGATGGGCTTGGTAGAGGGGTGGGCTTGGTAGAGAGGGGTAGGCTAGGTAGGTAGAGGGGTGGGCTTGGTAGAGGGGTAGGCTTGGTAGAGGGGTAGGCCAGGTAGAGGGGTGGGCTTGGTAGAGGGGTGGGCTTGGTAGAGGGGTGGGCTTAGTAAAGAGTAGAGTGGG
>JADBJO010005237.1:37500-50000 GCA_016801955.1 Conus betulinus
TCTTCCCCCTGTCTGTCTGTTTCTAATGCGACCTGTCTCCACTGTGTGCAGCCAAGACAGAAGAAGGACGATGGCAGCACGTGTGTGTATGGTCAGCGGCCTCGTTCTGGTCCTGGCGTCTGCGCATGTCCTTGTCTCTGCACTACCTTTTTTCTGCCGCCCGGAGGGCCCGGTGGCCCAATTGGGCCGATCGCTCCACCTCACCCGATTGGCCCGATTGGCCCAGGTGGCCCAATTGGCCCCATTTCCCAGGCGGAGGAATTGGTCCAATCGGTCCAAATTCCCAGGCGGAGGGATCGGTCCTATTGGCCCTAAGATCCCACTTGGCCCGATTGGCCCCCAAATCCCGCTATACCGTTTGGCCTCATTGGCCCCCAGAGAAGAGGTCCAATCGGGCCAGTGGGTCCCATTAAGCTGAGGGGTCCAGGGGGCAGAGGCAGCAAAGGTGGCCCGATCATCAACCTCGTTTTGCCCCGTCCCCGTCCTCGTCCAAGTGAGTGGAACTCCCTTTCACTGTCACATTTTCTTGTTCTGTTTTTTTCATTTTATTCATTTTTTTTTTTTTTTTACAAATTGATTTGATATTTTCAAGTTGCTGATTTCATTGTTGTTGTTTCGCTGCCAATGAAACTGTGAGTCCTTTAGAGCATGGAGTTCCGCGCCATCGCGGATGTCTGTGATGATGAATGACAATAACGACAATGATGATGAATACGACGACGACGACGACGACGACGACGATGATGATGATGATGATGATGATGATGTTGATGGTGATGACGATGATGATGATGATGATGATGATGATGATGATGATGAGGAGGAGGAGGAGGAGGAGAGGAGAGAGAGGAAAGAGGAGAGGAAGAAGAAGGAATTAATTGTTGTTGTTTCTTGTGGTGGTGGTGGTGGTGGTGGTGGTAGTGGTAGTGGTGGTTCACCCACATTGTTGAAAGCTGCTGGGAGTTTTGGAATTTTAGGGTTTAACACCTGAGACTTTCTTCAATGGAGACAACAGTTCGGGTCTTCACCCTGCCTCTGGGAAATCTCTAGGACATTGAAGAACGATGCTTGACGATAGCAACGTTGTCGACGACGAAGATTGCCACGACGATGACGGTGCACTCCGATAAACCTGGCAGTTACATGCTCCATGATTGACATTTAACAGTAGCTGTTCTGTGTGGGTAGTCTTTGCACAGGCATACAAAATTTACATCTCACCTCTGTCTCCTTCACCTCTGAAAGAGCCACATTACAAAACAATTCCGTCTTGGAAATCGAGTCGAGAACGTTCGGCATGCCATGCGCGCGTTCTACTCACTCGACCAAAGCGCCTTCTGGTTACAATCAGTTTAGTTTTGACGTCACAAAGGTCATCAGCACGTGAGCAAAGGAGGTCGCAGGCTCAATCTGCTTCCGTCGTTTTTAATCCCTCTCTAGCTAAGATGAGGAAGACTTTGCGATCGCTCGGTACTGAATTTTGAAATAGAGGTGATAAGAAAAGATTGACTGAACTTTCCAGATGAAATTGGAAATGAAATGAGGCAGGGAACAGTAAACAATAACTTGAACTTTCCAGGTTAGCGGTTCTTTTCCCCGTGCGTAGACTACTTCACACACACACACACACACACACGCGTGTGAGCAAACGAATCGCAAGACAAAACACGACGCGTTTCGACCTCATAGGTCTTCTTCAGACAAGATAAACAACACTCAGGACAACGAAAATGACGAACGAGCAAATCACTCATCTTGTCAAATTCGGCACAAGATGGGCATTAAATCAGCTACACCAGAAAAATGAATGCTCAGGTTTCTTCTGAACAGACTGCAACAAGAAGCAGATACCACCATTTTGAAAGAGCAGACTGGATTCGGCAAAGTCAGAAACAAGGTGACGTCAGCACAATCACCTTTGGAGGAGGAGCCATCACAAATCTTCGATTTGCAACTGACATTGATGGCCGGACTGGCTGTGATCAAGAAGTGGCTAAACTTGTTGATCGACTGGATGAATCATCAACAGACAAGGAGAGAAGAGAGAGAAGGAGAACAAGACAAGGCGTAGAGATCAGCGCCCAGAAGAACAAAGTAACGGCCTACTACAACACCACCATCATACTGATATCAGCTGTCCACGATCAGAATTTGCAAATTCATTCAACGCTCTTGGCTTAAGGCTATGTCAGGCCAGCTGACGTAGGCTGGAACCACCAAGGCTACACCAAAATGTTGTTATGCTCTGCATAGTTATGCGGGGATTGTCTTAGTTGTGACAAGCTCCTAGCATAACATTATCAGTCTCCCCAAATCCCCCGAAGTCGGAGTGTGGCTGCCCATGTGGCAGGGTAATCAAAAACGGGGCACACACGTAATGTTCCCATCCCCAGCTGATGCAGTTGTACCATAGTGTTCCAAGTACTTTGGATGTCCGGATGATCCCTGGAGTCTTTTAGCCAGGGTACGACGACAACAACAACAACAACAACAACAACAACAACAACAACAACAACAACAACAACAACAACAACAACAACAATTCGTTCAACAATTCACTTACCTGGGATCCTTAATTAATCGAGAAGGACCCACACAACAAATGTTCTCAAGGGCAGCACAGACAACCAATCATGGCACTGGCCAGTTCCAAACCTGTCTGGAAGAACAAGAACAACTCCATGACACGCAAGGTCAGGCTCCTGCGTGCACAAGTAGTATACTTCATCTCCCTGTGCACATGCGAGACACGGCCTATGGCCCTCACAGCGGATGTGGACAGAAGAACCGACGCCATGGAAAGGAAATGTTTCCTCGAGATCTTAGGGATCGCTACACCGATCGTACTGTCAGTCCACGAGGTAGGTCCCCAACCATCAGACATGACATCGGACTGTAGAGAGAGATCTCCATGTCTCATAAATCCAATGGTCTTGCTTAAAAATGCTTCAGGAAACTGTGGAGGAAGGAGGGAGAGAGAGAGCAAGAGAGAGAGAGAGCGAGAGAGAGAGAGAGAGAGAGAGAGAGAGAGAGAGAGAGAGAGAGAGAGAGAGACAAAAAACAATGGACGGACAACATTGCAGAGAGGACGGGGAAAACTTTTGTGGAGACCCAGGCCTTGACACACAGCAAGAGAAGAAGAAGGAAGAGGAGGAGGAGGAGGAGGAGGAGAGGAGAAGAAGGAGAAGGAGAAGAAGAAGAAGAAGAAGAAGAAGGAGGAGGAGGAGGAGGAGGAGGAGGAGAAGAAGAAGAAGAAGAAGAAGAAGAAGAAGATGATGAAACAGAAGTAGAAGAAGAAGGAAGAGGAGGAGGAGGGGGAGCAAGAGGAGGAGGGAGGAGGAGCAAGAGGAGGAGGAGAAGGAGGAGGAGGAGGAGGAGGAGGGGAGGGGAGGGGGGAGCAAAGAGGAGGAGGAGAAGGAGGAAAGAAGAAGAAGAAGAGAAGAGAAGAGAAGAAGGAGGAGGAGGAGGAGGAGGAAGAGAAGAATGAAAAGAAGAAGGAAGAGGGGGAGGAGGACGACGAGGAGAAAGACGAGGAGGAGGAGGAGAAGAAGAAGAAATGAATGAAAGAAGAAGAAGAAGAAGAAGAGAACAACAAACAAGAACAAGAACAAGGAGAATAAGAAGAAGATAACCATACACACATTACACATAGGGACAGTATGTACGTTGCATATTTTGCCCAGCCGGACGCGTACACGTTAGATATGCACGAATGAATGAACGTGATCAGTGAGATTCGATATCACTTGTTGGCTCTATTTATTTATTTATTTATTTATTTATTTATTTTTATTTACTCACTTATCTGTCTGCTTATTTATTTGTATATCCCATCACCTAGTTAATCATGCATCCTCGCACTACTACTACTACTGATTATTATCAGTTTGATGATGATTATGATTGTTTGTGTTTGTTGATAGCATTAATATCATCACTATTGATATACTAGTATGATTTTATTCATTCTGTATATTCTGAATTTTTATTTCTCTATAAATGTCTGAGATTTTATCTAATTTTTTTCCCCCCCCCCCCCCCCCCCCCCCCCCCCCCCCCATTATCTTCTTTTTCTTATCATCATTTTTTATCATTTTTAATATGAAGATGATGATGATGATGAATTGCTGTTGCTGTGTTTGTTGTTGTTGTTGTTATTTGTTTTATTATAGTATTATGACAATAATAATAATCATTATCATCATAATAATGATTATTATTATTGACATCATCATCATCATCATCATCATTCATCATATAGTTATTATTACTATCATCATCATCATTATAGTTATTATTACTATCATCATCATCATCATCATCATAGTTATTATTACCATCATCATCATCATTACAGTTATATTACTATCATCATCATCATCATCATCATCTTTATAGTTATTATTACTATCATCATCATCATCCCATTATCATCATCATCATTATAGTTATTATTACTATCATCATCATCATCATTATAGTTATTATTACTATCATCATCATCATCATAATTATCATCATCATCATCATCATAGTTACTATTACTATCATCATCATCATCATAGTTATTATTACTATCATCGTCATCATTATCACGGTTATTATTACTACCATCATCATCATCATTATTGTTTTTCCCAAAGGTCGTCCCAAGGTGGGCCGTGGTGTATCACAAGCACATCGTGTTGCCCCAGGCCGTCAAGAAGTCTGGGCCCAGGGCGCCTTCACCCCCATGAAGAACCAGCGCTACGTTCCTGCCGGGGACCCAACCTCCTGGGAGCCAACCTGGTACAGTGTGTGTGTGTGTGTGTGTGTGTGTGTGTGTGTGTGTGTGTGTGTGTGTGTGTGTGTGTGTCCTAACCTCCTAGAGGCCAACCTGGTACAGTGTGTATGTGTGTGTGTGTGTGTGTGTGTGTGTGTGTGTGTGTGTGTGTGTGTGTGTGTGTGTGTGTGTGTGTGTGTGTGTGTGTGTGTGTGTGTGTGTGTGTGTGCCCTAACCTCCTGGGGGCCAACCTGGTGTGTGTGTGTGTGTGTGTGTGTGTGTGTGTGTGTGTGTGTGTGTGTGTGTGTGTGTGTGTGTCCTAACCTCCTGGAGGCCAACCTGGTACAGTGTGTGTGTGTGTGTGTGTGTGTGTGTGTGTGTGTGTGTGTGTGTGTGTGTGTGTGTGTGCACGCGCGCGTGTGCGCTCAAGCGCGTCTGTGTGTCTGTGTGTGTAAATATACGCATGTATTTTTGGAACTATATATGTAGCTATGTCATGAACATACACACATAACTATGTGGTAATAATATACCTGTGTCTGTTTTTATCATCAGTGTGCGCGCTGATGTTTTTTTTTTTCCCTGTTATTTCTTTAGTCAGGGGTTGGCTTGTGGGCTGTATTCATAATTGACATCCGTATGCCTCCGTCAAATGTACAGGGTGAGATCATCTTCTTGGAATATTATCTGCGATTCCAGAGAGAGACTCCCAGTAACGTTACCGGCTTAAGCGCATTGCGTACGGGGTTACGGTATTCCTCAGTGTCAGGTTTTCTTCCTTCCCTTTCCTTCCTTCCTTCTTTTCTTCTTTCTTTTCTTTCTTTCTTTCTTTTTTTCTTTTCTTTTTTTTTCTCTTTCTAACAAACGCTGTTTCATGCCCGTAACAGCATTCCCTTGGAAGCCCCCCCCCCCCTCTCTCTCTCTCCTCTCTCTCTCTCTCTCTCTCTCTCTCTCTCTCGCTCTGTGACTGAACTGAATTACAGCAAAACGGTTGTAGGCTTGCTCTGTCATGGGTGTCGTTCTTTGTGCATCTTCCGAGATGTATCAGGTTTACAGCATAGTCTGGTGAAATGGTACAGACTTCGACCATCGAAGCCGAGTCTTCCACCGTGGCTTCTTTAGTGCTGAAGGGGTTAATCCATGGTCTGATCATATGCTGTGTATCTTTTATTTCTATATCATTTTTCAAATCCATCCTAAAAACACACAAAAAAGTGAAAAATCGCAGGTATGTACATTGTACTCGGCTGTTAGTGCTAGCAGTAATCAATCTTTGCACTTTGACATATGTGATTTAATAGATATTGTTTGATCTATGTATTTTGAAATCAGTCTAACTGTGTCATGGAAGTAAATGTTGAAATGCTAAGCCGCTAAAGAATGCATCGAAGACTAAAGAAACAAAACTTGATCTCGAATGTAATCAACACAAAAATAGGTAGAACTGTTGGAGTGGGGAGGAAAGGGAAGGGAATGGGGCGGGGGGGGGAGGGGGGAGAGGGGGAGAGGGCTATGCATGAGGACCCGAAAAATATTCAAAGGAATTTCATACTTGAAAAAACATAAAGGAGAGACAACACGATGGAGGGCGATAGCCATTTTGAATCCAAGTGAGCTCTGAAGTGCAAAGACTGCATGGCGGAAGTTAAAAACCTTGTAAATAAATGCTGAAAAAAAAAATGAGCAGTCAAATGTGCACAACACATACTACAGCCACAAGCCAAGACCTGTTAGCTGTTTTTTTTTTTTATTTTTTTTTTTTAGGCAGCACAAGTTTAAACAAACAAAAAGACATAAAAATATTATGAGGAGAAAAACAGTTGTAGATAAACACATCCCCAGCATACCGTGAAGATGGGGGGGGGGGGGGGGGGGGGGGGGGGGGGCCAAGGAAAGAAGCAGAAGGAGGGAGGGACAGGAGAAGAGAAGAAACGGACTGACAAAGAGTACTGAACAATGTCAGTATTGTACTCTTCTCTGGCTCTACAGGGGAACGGTTCAGTTCTATATTGTGAACAGAACCGTTCGTGTACACCCGTCCAGTTCTGAACCGTGAACGGAACCATGTGTGAATACCCGTCCAGTTCTGAACCGTGAACAGAACCATGTGTGAATACCCGTCCAGTTCTGAAACAGAACCGTGAAACCCCGTCCGGAACCCATGTGTGAATAACCCGTCCAGTTCTGAACCGTGAACGGAACCATGTGTGAATACCCGTCTAGAGTCGATTTTCGACTTCTGGTCGCGCGATTGGTCAGTAGCCAGCAGTTGCGGTTGTGATATTCCACGCATTGTGTTGCATCTGACCAAGAACACCATCTATGATTCTGCCCAGTCAGCTTTCGACTCCTGAGTAGGACTTCTCGGCGGACACGGCGGAATGTGGTTAACAGACAGCCCACCCTTGGTGTCTAACACAGAACGCCACTTATCATACTGTGAAATTCATCATAGGGAAAAACACACACAATTTAAGAGACTGCCAAAGAGTTCAGCAAGGGGGTAAAAAGAAAACGGAAGAGAAAGAGATAACTTACAAAACAAACAAACAAACAAAAAATTTTTAAAAAGGTAGAAAGAAAGAAAATATTTCAGCCTTTGGTTCTAACGCTTTTAACTTTACAAACTGCTTTTCCACCCCTACACATTGTTTTAAAACCCATTGTTTTTCACACACATTGTTTTATTCATCTCCAATGCTTTCCATTTCAGATTTGTTCGTGATATTCATCTCAGCTGCTTTCCTGTTTATTTGTGTTTTCCTTTTTCCTTTCTATTGGTTCGATTCTCGGTACTTGAGCTTGATCCTCTGATATACTGTGATTTTGACGACATTGGTATCGGCCAAGAGTCCACCAAAATACATTTTAATTGAACACGTTTCCTCCTCTTTATCATTATTATTATTATTACTATTACTGTTACTTATTATTATTATTACTATTGCTATCATTGTTGTTGTTGCTGTTGGTGGTGGGTGGTGGTGGTGATGGTCGTCGTCGTTATTGTTGGAGTTTTCATGCTGCCTCTGCTGCTGATTCTACAAGTATCGCTGCTGCTGCGACGGCTCTTTTTCTGCGGCTGTTCTCTGCATCGCTTTTTTTTTTTTTAGACTGAATTGTCTCTTCTGTTTCTACTGCTTCTATTTTCAGCTACGATCCTACTGCTGGTGCTACTACTGGTACTACTGGTATAGGGAGGCCTACTACTGCTATTACTACGACTGATGCTGGTGTTGTTTTTGTCGCTGCTTCTAGTAGCTTCTTCTACTGCTGTTACTGCTGCTGGAGCTGCCTATTACTACTATTACTACTGTTGCTTGTTGCCTCTGCTCCTGCTACTGTTTCTACTGCTACTCCTACTCCTCTTACTATTCTTCCTCCTCCTCGTCCTCTTCCTCCTCCTCCTCCTCATACTACTACAACTACCACTACTTCTACAACAACAACAACAACTACTACTACCACCACTGCTATTGTTGCTGGTACTGCGGCTACAGCTCGAGCCGCACACTGCTGCTGCTGTTACTGCTACTGATGTTGCTGCTACTGCTACAACAACAACAACAACAAACAACAACAGCAAGTACTACAACTACTACTATTACTACTACTACCACTACTACTTCTACTACTACTATATTCTACTATTACTGCTGCTATTATAACTATTGCTACTAGACCACCACCACCACCACCACCACCACCACCACCTACTACGACTACCACTACTACGACTACTACGACCACTGCTACTGCTGCTGCTACCGCTCTGCTGCTGTTGCCACTACTACTACTACTATCACTACCACCACACCACCACCACACCACCACTACCACCAGCACCAGCAGCACCAGCAGCAGCACCACCACCATCACTGTTACTACTACTGCTCCTGCTGCAGATGCTCTGGTACTCTTGCTGCTATTACTACAACTACTATACTACTACTGCTACTACTACTACTACTGCCACTACTTCTGCTGCTGCTGCTGCTGCTGCTAGTACTGCTACTACTACTCTTGCTATGGTTCCTGTTCAGGCATTCCAGGACGCTGTCAGGCCGAAGCCAGCAATCCAGTTCGTTGATTATCCGCAGTATTCTTCTCAGAGTTCCAGGGCCGTTGCCGCTGCCAGTGCCGCTGCCGCTGCCGGTGCCGGGCCGCTGCCGGTGCCGGTGCCGCTGCCGGTGCCGCTGCCGCTGCCGGTGCCGCTGCCGGTGCCGGTGCGTACGCTCAGGGAGGTAATCAGAGAGGCCGATGTTCATGTCGCGTCGAGGATGGCGATGATGCCATTATCATCATCATCATCATCGTCGTAGATGTGTCCTAGTAGTCTTCCATCGTTGACGTCTTTATCTCCGTAGTAGTTTGATCCACGTTTTAGATAGTCAGTGTGTGCGCGAATTTTTTTGTGTGTGGACTCTTTCTTTGTAAATAAAACAGAATATAGGTTTCTGGATTCTGGATTCGACATTAGAAAAGTAGTTACAGACTCAGAGTCAAAAACTTACTTGCAGAATATTTCGACAGGGTCGCCCTGTCTTCTTCAGCTCACTGTTGCTGTTGTGGCAGCGAGGCCTGGTGGGACGACTGTTGTGTGGGGTGAACAGTTGTCAGGATCTGACTGTAGATGGGGGGAAGTTCAAAGCCATCGAAATCAAGACCAGACGCCCCAGCCTGAACAGAGATCAAGGTTTGGAACTTCACCTACCCGACACACCCCCATCTACAATCAGATCCTGACAATCGTTCACCCCACACAACAGTCGTCCCACCAGGCCTCGCTGCCACAACAGCAACAGTGAGCTGAAGAAGACATTACGACCCTGTCGAAATATTCTGCTAGTAAGTTTTTGATTCTGAGTCTGTAACTACTTTTCCCAACGTCTTTGTAAATAAGGTTCAATACAAGGTTGAAAATGCAAGACAGTCCGTGCGAAGGCAAGACATTCTGTGTCAATGGTATGTTGTTGATGTTGTCTCGAGAGACCAAGGTGTTGCGCCATGGATCAGTCAGATGTGGCAGCGCCAGCAGTGGCTGAAGCTATATACTTTGCCCAAAAGACAATTATGTTTTGTCGAAAAGCGATACATTTTGTCAAACACAAGACATTCAGTCAGAACGCAACATATTCTGTCAAAACGGCAGTTCCGTCTTTTGAAGACATATATTCTGTCGCAACGAAATACGATCTGTCAAAAAAAAAAAAAAAAAAAAAAACCGAAATAAACAAACCAGCTAATAGATTCTTTCAAAGCAGAATCCAAACTGACAAAGTCAATCCCTTTATCAGATATATTGTGTCATACTAACTACATTCTGACTGAAGTCAATGCATCTTTTCAAAACACAATCCATCCTGATAAAATTAATCCATTTATAAGGTGCGTTGTGTCAAAAAATAATTACATTCTTTCGAAACACGATACATTCTTTGAAAACACAGTCCATTCTGATAAAGTCAATCCCTTTATCAGATACATCGTGTCACAATGATTGCATTCTGTCTGAAGACAATGTATCTGTTCAAAAAACACAATCCACTCTGATAAAGTCAATCCATTTATAAGATGTGTTGTCTCAAAAAAAAAAAATTACATTCTTTCCAAAGACATTACGTTCTTTCAGAACACAATCCAATCTGATAAAGATCAATCCGTTTATATATAATGCGTTGTGTCAAAACAACCACAGTCTTTCTTAACACGATGCATTCTTTCACCATTCATTCTGTCTATGGACAATGCATTCTTTCAACACACATTCTGTCTAAAGACAATGCATTCTTTCAGCACACAATCTGTCTCAAAACAATGCTTTCTTTCAACACACGATCCGTTCTGTCAAAGCACCGTACATTCTGCTCGGCCTTCTTGCCTCTGCAGGTGGTTACTCCGACCCTATGTACACGGGGAGCAACATCGACACCTCCATCGGCGGAGACTTCTCCGACTCCCATATCATCATCAAGGGCGACGCCACGGGAACCGGCGGTAGCGACATGAGCACTCTGGCTAAGATCAAAGCCATGTTTGGCGGGGACGTCTCCGACTCCAAGATCATCATCGACAACACAGCCACAGGTAATGCCACGCATGTCGCTCGCTGGTCTTTCCACGTGATCGGGTGTTCACTTTGGGGTTCACGCGCGCCCGCGCGCGCACACAGATACAGGCACGGAGACACAGCCACAGACAAAGACACAAATGAAAGACACAGACACAGACAGACACACAGACACACAGACACAGACACACAATCTCATAACATCATGTATACACGCACACACCTAACACACATGCGCGCGCGCGCCCGCACACAGCCACGCATATGTACATACAAATATATATATATGTTTGTGTATGTATATATATATATATATATATATATATATATATATATATATATATATATATATACGAAGAGAGAGAGAGAGAGAGAGAGAGAGAGAGAGAGAGAGAGAGAGAGAGAGAGAGCACTCCGTCGTTAGGGAATGAAGTGGTGGGGGGGGGGGGGGGGGGGAGGAGGGGAGGGGACGAAGAAGATCTTGGAACAACAACAACAAAATCAAGGACTGGTGAGAAAAGGAAGGAGGAAACGTGCGTGAGGAGGGGGGGGGGGGGGGGGGGGATACCACTTCATGAAGAAAAGCGTGGCAACCGCAGCCAGCTGAGTACAGCAGGCATCTAGGATAGAACTAAAGATAGTATTTAAAAAAAAACAAACAACACTTTTTTTTAGGGGGGGGGGGGGGGGTGGGGGGGGGGGGGGAAACAGTCTGGAAAACATGATGAAATCCAGACGAACAAAAGTCTTGCCATGGAAGAGAATTCCGAGCAGAGATGAGAGAGAAGAAAGAGGGAGGAGAACAACAACAACACAACAACAACAACAACAACAACAACAACAACCACACACCACCACCACCAAAAGCATTCACGAAACATTTGGGAGGAAAATGATAAGAAAACAGAAAGAATCAGACGGTCAGAAGCAGAGCGGAGAGTTCTTGATGCTGTGAATGCAAGCGTCTGAATGAGGAACTCTTTCGTGAGTGACCCCAGCGTTAGAGTCACGGGTGTTTTCATGTCTGTATTCTACCGTATGTCCAGGTACCCGGAATACCAACAGTGGGGTCTATTAGACCATGTCAACCTCGGCCGTTTTTCGCCTGTACATAAGAGGTAATGACCACATACAGTCTTTGCCTAGAAGACTTGCTCACAAGGTCGTGTCAAGCAGATGGTCAAATTTGTCTGCCAAAACGAAGGAAACGAACAAAATCCCAGACAAAGAGTGAGGCCTTTCGTTGAAGACCTGTAGATCGAAACGCCGTCGTCGCTCCTTTGTTGGTGTTGTGTTGGTTTCATTCGTTTTGCGGTATGTTACCACAGTTTGATTCTTTTCTCCCGGACAGTTGGTCATCAGAGAAGTTTTTTTTTGGACAGAAATACCCAAACGTTCGGATAATTAAAAAAAAAAGAAAACCTTTTTTCAAGACGTCTTACACAATTATAATAAACCAAGGCGGTGTTTTAATAAAACATACTCAACACTTTATGAATGACAAGTAATTTTGTCGTAAGGCTTGCACAACATACTACTCTTAAAGATGATTTTATGACCTAATTATCCCCGCATCCTACATGTTTTCTTAAGCAAAAGCAAATGAATACAACCACTGTCCACTTTGGTGCAAGAATTACAATACATGACCCCCCTGGCTTTTTTGGT
>JADBJO010005237.1:55000-60000 GCA_016801955.1 Conus betulinus
TGGCCAAGTCCTCTGCGCGAAAGTCATTATAAATCACCATTGTTGTCTGATGACGTATCAAGCGGACGTTCATTTGTGGTGTACTCTCTCTGTCTGTCTGTCTGTCTGTCTGTCTGTCTGGCTCTCTCTCTCGCCCGCTCGCGCGCTCGCTCACATCTATCTGTCTATGTATATGTATGTATGTATGTATGTATGTATGTATGTATGTATGTATGTATGTGTGTGTGTGGTGTGTGTGTGTGTGTGTGTGTGTGTGTGTGTGTGCGCGCGCATGCATGCATGCATGCATGCATGCATGCATGCATGTATGTATGTATGTATGTATGTATGTATGTATGTATGTATGTATGTATGTGTATGTGTGTCTGTATGTATGTGTGTATGTGTGTATGTATGTATGTATGTATGTATGTGTGTATGTGTCTGTCTGTCTGTCTGTCTGTATGTATGTATGTATGTATGTATGTATGTATGTATGTATGTATGTATGTATGTATCAATCTATCTATCCATCCATCCATCCATCTATCTATCTGTCTGTTTGTCCGTCTATCTGTTTGTCCGTCTGTCTGTTCATCTGTTGGTCTTGCTCTCTCTGTTTTTTTTTTTTTCTCTCACTCTCACTCTTTCTCTCTCTGTGAACGAATGGGTAGGTGGTGAATGGTGAAGGGTGGTGGGGGTGGGGGTGGGGAGGAAATAAATGCAGACAAAAAAATGACTCAAGGAACATCAAGAATAACTCAGGGAAGATTTAGACTTAACTCACTGCCGCCTCGTCGGTCACCTGGCGGGCGACGGGTTGAGCGTTTGGCACTGACGCGTCGTGCGGTCTAAGGGAAGCAATCTTGGTATCTACAGAAAGCTGAGGATGTCCTCTATTAGGTGGTACTCTCCCTTGGTGTATATCGCGTTTAATTCTACCTTTTTCACTCATATTATGGGATAGCTGGAGATAACTTTGGCTGCCCGTGTTCGTCATGTTGTCGGCACCGAAGCATCAGCGAGTGGTAGCGAACAGAAACATCTTATTTCAAGACGTAATTGAAAGAAGAATGGAAGAACGATCAAATGAAGAACTGCAACTGTTTTCCGAACTT
Organism: Conus betulinus; assembly: GCA_016801955.1. Lineage (NCBI taxonomy): Eukaryota > Metazoa > Mollusca > Gastropoda > Neogastropoda > Conidae > Conus > Conus betulinus. The sequence continues at coordinate 56,098 of JADBJO010005237.1, forward strand.
GTCGAACTTTTCTAAACTGTTTTCCGAACTTGCCGAAACGGACAGAGAGGATATGAGTGACGATGGTGAGTTGCACATACCAAATAATGATGAAATTGCTGCTTTTTTTTTCTTCAGATATGTGACAGCAGCTCTCTGTTTGAGGTTTAGATCATGCACACAGCTGTGTGCGTGAAAGATACATTATTTTTTTTTAGGTGTTTGCTACACATTGTGTTGACTACAGTTACGATCATATTGATTTTTCATCCATATCTACGTAGAGAAAAAGTTTTTGCTGATAGCTGTTTGCCTACACTTTTCAAACCAGTAGCGAGTGAAGCGTGTCCTGAACACAGGACTGTAGTTTTTTTTTTCTCTAAAAGAACGTGATATGAAGTTTTCAAAAACATATTATTTATTGTTGCATTCGGTTTGGTTCTATCTGTATATTTTTTGTAAAAATACCGAAAATACTGCGTCTCAGCGCGTCACCGTTGTGGCAGAAAGTTACGTCTGCATTGAATTAAGGAATGGATGGCGGTGACAAAAGGCTGAAAAGATCCAGTCGTTAAAGTGGAACCATCAAAGCCTTCCTGACGGCATACAGGAACAACTAAATTCCGTCCGGCGAACAGAACTAAGTGTAAACGCCATCCCTTAGGAATACCTTTCGTCTCATGGGTGACACTCATCAGTAGAGCTGGCCAGCTTGCGCTCGTAGTCCACCCGTTGGTACCTTGCATAGAAACTCCACCTGTAGCGACTCCAGTGTGACTGCTTACCAAGGCTGCGGGCGAAATGAGGAATGGATGATGATGAGAAGAAAGTACTATGAAAAAAAAAAAAAAAAAAAAGAAGAGAAGAAAGAAATCCATAGCCAACACACTTAGGGAAAAGATAGAAGAGAAATCTCTGAGCTTAGACTGTTTGAAGATCCGAAATGATGCAAGGGAGGTAAAAAAAAAATGTACCCATGAACGATTCTGTTTTAATACCCCAGGAATTGTTACGGCTTACAGTATAATTCGGCCTTCGCTGGAAAAGAAAGAGAGAGAGAAAGAAAGAAAAAGAAAAGAGAAGAGAGAGAGAGAGAGAGAGAGAGAGAGAGAGAGAGAGAGAGAGAGAGACAGACAGACAGACAGACAGACACAGACAGACAGACAGACAGGCACACACACACACACACACACACACACACACACACACACACACACACACACACACACACACACAGGCAGGCAGACACAGGCAGACAGACAGACAGACACAACAGGTAGACAGACAGACAGACCAACTGACAGACCGACCGACAGACAGACAGTCAGACAGACGGACTGACAAACAGACAGACAGAGCAAAGAGGAAAAGAGAGACAGACTGACAGCTGCAAGACAGCGATGACGAGTTCCTTACCCCCCCACCTTAACCCCACACACCCGTTTCTCCTCCTGCCTCTCTCTCTCTCTCTCTCTCTCTCTCTCTCTCTCTCTCCGTCCACCCTCCTGGTCCTGACCCCCCCCCTGACCCCCCCCCCCCCCCCCCCCCCCCACCGACCCCTGACCTCACTTTACGACCTCTCTGACCGATGGGATCACAGGAAGGTATAAAATGGCAACAGCCAGGGGAGGCAGACCGTCGTCACCTTCTTTGCATCGAGGCGGTCCGTGGGACAGTTGGACAGGTGAGTGAAGGAAAGCGAGACATATTGGTGTGACCTTCCCAGCTGTACCCATCCTTCTTTCATAAGACCCCCACCTCTCTTTGCCTCCTTCCTTCCCACTTTTAGCAACAACAACAAACAACAACAACAACAAAAATCTAATAAACAGCATAATCTTTTTTTGTAGTTCTTTTAAACATGGTTCTTCTAAAAGGAGTAATTTTTTTTTAATCAAAAATTTGTTTTCCCTTCTCCAAGAAGAGAAATTTTACGAAAGAAAGTGTCTAAAATTTCTGTGTGATAGCTTGAAGAAAGTGTCCTTTTGTTCACGAGAGTATTTTCTTGATGAGAAAAAAAAAAAAAAAAAAAAAAAAAAAAATAAAAAAAAAAAAAGAGACATCCTTGTAAAGAGAAGCATTTTTTTTTCATCCTGAAGAAATTGTCGTCCTCCTCACTAATGAAAGGGTGTAGTTTTGTCTAGAAAGAGGAACTTTGCTTCATGAAAGGGGAATGTTGTGCAAGAAAAGAGTCATTCTGATCAGGAAAGATGAATTTATTTATCTGTCTCTATAAAAGAACATGTCATTTACTTCAGGACCGAGTTATTTTCCTGATCCAGAGCGTTATTTTATTATTTTTTTTTAAAAGAAAATTTACTAAATCCTGACGAAAAGCGTCACAATCTTTAAGAAAAGCATGATTTGGATGAAAAAAAAAAAGTCATTTCCTTCAAGGAGGAGCATTTCCACTGACGGAAAAGTGTAAAAATGGAGCGTTATTTTAGTTTTTTTTTTTTCTGATGAAAGTGTCCTTTTAACTTATTTGAAGGGGTATCTTTACGAAGAAAAAGGTTATTTTCTTCAAAGGATGTCTTTCCGGGTGCAAAAAGATCGTTTTGTCCACAGAGTACTTTTTCTCGATGGAAACGGAGACAACCTTCAAGAAAGGGTTCTTTTCCTAATGAAAAGTGTACGTGTCTTCAAGAAAGAGGGACTTTTCCGAAGTTTTGTCGTCCTTAAGCAGGAGTAACTGACCTGACGATAAAATGCCATATTCTTCAAGAAAAAGGTTATCGTCGCAATGAAAATTATTTATACATATATTTCAATGAGGAGTAAGGGTCCCGCAAAAATATCATTTGTTAAAGAAAGGGAGATCATCCAGATGAAAAGCGCAGGTTTTTTTTTTTTTTCAGGAAGTAATTTTCCTTGTTGTAGGTATAACTTTTATGTCTCGAAAGTGTCTTTTTTATTTTTATTCATTTATTTTTTAATGAGAAACGTCTTTTAGAAAGGGTTTTTTTTCTGATGAGAAGGGGGTCTTTTCCGTCAAAAAAAAGTATTGTCCAAATAAAAAATGCCAATCATTGAAAGAAAGACGATACAAAGCGTGATTCAAAAACAAAACAAAAAAAAAAAAACAAAACAAACAAAAAAAACCCCACCAAAAAACATTTTGCTGTGGAAAAATGTCGTGATCTTAAAGAAAGGAATTACTTAGTCGGGAAGACAGTATTACTTTCAAGTACACAACATTCGTTTCCACGCGAAAAAAAAGTATGTTTTTTTCAAATGCAAAACAGGATTGTCCCAAGAACAAAGCAGTTTTCACCAGGAAGCGAAGGTTAGCGAGAAAATCATCGTGTGCAACATGATTTTCATGTGATATATGTAATTATCCTGTTCTTTGCACTGAGGTGACAACGTAAATGTGAGTGAGTGTGTGGAACAGAGAAGAACGTCTGACATTTCATGATGAAAGCTTCTAGTTTCCTCTCCTGACTTGTGTTCTAATGTCAGGTCTTTCTGCTGTATAATAGAATAGGCAAGACGTTGAGAGTTGTAAACCCGAAACTGGAAGGCATTTGCAGTGTCTTGTTTGTTTCCAGATCTTTTAGAGTGATTGTCGATAGAATAATCTCTCTCCTCTCTCTCTCTCTCTCTCTCTCTCTCTCTCTCTCTCTCTCACACACACACACACACACACACACACACACACACACACACACACACAGAGCATTTTTTTCTCATGAAAAGTGCTTTTAAGAAAGAGTAACTTTCGTGGTGGATATTGTTTTACACTTTTACCATTGTTTTGCTCGTGTCTTCAATACCTTTTTCTGATCACCAGATGAAAATAATTATAATAATGATTCATGTCATTGCCGATGTCAGTGTGGGTGGCAAAAAAAGTCTATATTTTCACGTCCGTTTCTTCGATTGACTTTTTCAAGTGACAAATCGCATCAAACGGCATGCAAA
>JADBJO010005237.1:70000-72500 GCA_016801955.1 Conus betulinus
CGGTGAAGAGTCGGCCTCCATGAGCCGATATACCAAATAAAAGACACACACACACACACACACACACACACACACACACTGGCGTCGTCGCGTCTTAGACAACATCTCCGAAGACGGAATAGGGCTGCCTTTGTAGCAGGATTATAACAGTGGCATAACGCAAACATCTCACCAGTTTGGAACCTGAGTTCTAGCCAAGGAAACAGGAGGAAAAATGAGAATGTACATGTTCCTCGGGTGAAGACCTAGAGGTCGAAACACGTTGCTTCTGCCGTGTAAAATTTGCGTCAGTCCTTTCGTTAAGGGGGGTTTAGTCACTCCGCTCTTCTTCTCTAGTCGGTTCTGTGCTCACGATCAATCCGGAATGGTTGTGTACAAAGAAACTGACTGCCTCGTGATTGAACACAAAGCAAAATGTAACACAACAAACACAAAAACAGTGCAAAATTATGCGTCTTTCGTGCCCAATTGAAAATAGATCAAAAAACTCTCGACAGATGACGTCTTAAGAGATCACAGGTAACAGAATAAAAAAAAATACACAAACGCACATTTTCTTATTATGGCCATCTGGGTGTGGTGTTTGGTGCGTTTTTGGTGACGTGTTTTACTCGTCATTATTCGAAACGGATGAGCAACATGGCTGGATTCGATTTCACTGACACACAATAGATCCTAGCTTCGACACCATTGTGTCGAGTGCACAGAGAGAGAGAGAGAGAGAGAGAGAGAGAGAGAGAGAGAGAGAGAGAGAGAGAGAGTGTGTTCTGCGTTTGTTCATGCAGTCATTGTCAAAAGTATTCGAGCAGGTTTTTTTTTTTTTAATTTTTAATGTTTTTGATCGCTTTCTTCTTCATATGTCAGACAAAACAAATTGTGTGCTGCACGAACAGAGAATGTGTTATCTCCCTTGAGCTGCACAAGAATAGCTTACGTTAGATACGAACTATCGTATGCGATGAATGTTTTGATTACATGACGTCATTGCCGTATTTGAAAACGACTGTTTTACATGCTCTTAAGAAATGAGGGATAGGCATGTGCAAGCTGTTTGACTAGCACATTAATGGGTCGAAATCAGAAGTCAGTTAGACAAAACCCACCACCACCACCACTTCCAGCACCACCATCATCACCACCACCACCACCATCAACTGCGCCAATAGCAACAACAACATCAACAACAACATCATCATCAACAACAACAACAAGAACAACAGCAACTCTAGGAAAGTTTGGAACTGCCACAAACAGACGTGTTAACTGACGTGATGCTTAGTATATTTCGTATAAAAAAAAAACTGTATGCTACTAACAGAAATGTACCAAATGGCACGTCTCTCTGTCTCAAAACTTTTTTTTTTTTTTGATCATCCGAATGTACTTTCACTTCAATGTATATGAAGCTGCGAAGAGTTTCCCCAGCGAATGTTGAGGAAATTATTTCATGCCACAAGAAAAGTTAAAGCGGTTGTGATATCTCCATCAGTTCACTTCACTTGAGTGGTTATTTTAACGTCTGTTCATCATCGATGACATTGGGCAGTATTAAAAGACAACGGAGGTCACAGAGAATGTCAGACCTACTGTCTCTGGTCATTTTCTCTCACCTAGACACCTAGACACCTTAGAACCTAGACACTCCACTCAGAATACTTCTGAAAATACTTTAAACGTAAAGTCACTGCAGTCGGCCCAGTCGATACCTCAAAGTTGGACAAGATGATGGACTGTGCAGTTGTACGTGGTACGTCTGGTGGTGTGTTCACAGGGGTCACCAGGAATGTGGCCAGTGGGTATCCTGCTCTTTAGACGAGTGTCCACTCCGCTGCGTCCTTTGCAAGATACAAGGTGACTCTATATACACGTTTCTTTGTCATCATTCTCATCATTGGCATCGTCAGTGTCATCATCCTCATCACTGACATCGTCAGTATCATTATCCTCATCTCTGGCATCGTCAGTGTCATCATCCTCATCTCTGGCATCGTCAGTGTCATCCTGCATCGTCAGTGTCATCATCCTCATCACTGACATCGTCAGTGTCATCATCTTCATCTCTGGCATCGTCAGTATCATCATCCTCATCACTGACATCGTCAGTGTCATCATCCTCATCACTGGCATCATCAGTGTCATCATCGTCATCTCTGACATCGTCAGTGTCATCATCCTCATATTATTTTTGTTGCGGTCGGCTATAAGCGATATAATTTCTCTTTTATGCTCATAATACTTATTGTAGCGTTTGTGATATTACATAGTACGGACTTCAGAAAAAAAAATCAAATGAAAATGCTACTCTCTCTCTGTCTGTTGTGTCTCTCTTTATACATATGTATGTATATACGCGCACGCGCGTGTTGTGTGTGTGTGTGTGTGTGTGTGTGTGTGTGTGTGTGTGTGTGTGTGTGTGTGTGTGTGTGTGTGTTACTTACTACAATAACAGAGACACACACAGACACACAGACACACCAACACACCGACACACAGACAGACG
>JADBJO010005237.1:80000-85000 GCA_016801955.1 Conus betulinus
ATCTAAGATGATGATGACAACATACGACAGTGGCTGGTGTTACCAGTATTTCCGAAGAGAATAGCGCTGATAGTGATGCTGATAGTGCTGATAGTGATGCTGATAGTGATGCTGATAGTGATGCTGATAGTGATATTTCCAAAGTGGATAGCAGCGGACAGTTCTCTTATTTCGAAGGTGTATAACGACTGAGGCTAAAAGGGGATAGCAGCTGATGCAATAAACATTTTAAGTCAGGTAGCAGTGGGAATTTTTGGCATTTACATTACTGAGAACTGATGATGATTATGACATTTTCAAAGTGGTTTAGGGGATATAGTAATCACCTTTTGTTAGCAGACAGTGGCTGACATTTCCAACACGAACAGTGGCGGACACCCTTGACATTCCCAAGCCATTGACATAGTTTTGGATTTTCACATGGACACCAGATTCGTCCATAGTTCTGCTTTTAACATACTTTCATCCGTGATGTGACCCCCAGCAGTCGGCCCGGCCATAAAGAAAATGTCTCGATTTGATTTTTACGGTCTGCTGTTGGCTGGTTTCTATCGTTCTTGTCCGCACATTACGACAAAAACAACACGGATTTTTTTTTTCAAATATTCGCAGCAGACGGATGTTCTGAGGCTTATATATAGCATGAAATAGAGTGATGTTCCTGTAAAGATGATAATAAATACGGTTTTGATAAACTTTATCAAGTTTGGTTGAAAATGGGACACACATACAGAACTCTCTCTCTCTCTCTCTCTCTCTCTCTCTCTCTCTCTCTCTCTCTCTCTCTAAACACACACACAAAAGAGAGCTTTTCAACGATATGTGCGTCTCCGCTGGAAAAAAAGAGCAATTCAGTTTTCTATTTAAACACAATTATTAAGCCTTCAGTTTAATTCAATCAATTCAATATACTTTTTTTTTATCTCTAAAAGAGAGAAATGTGTTGCATGATCAGCATTAACAGTCTTTACAGATTTAAGACAATAACAATATTGACACAGTAAAGCACAAATAAAACAATGCGTATAATATGATTATACTGATTATGATAGGTATTACATATACAAGTGCATAAATTAAAAAAAAAATGGGAGAAAGAAAATATAGGGAGGTAACGAGAGGGGTCAGGGGGAAACGATTGATGGAGGAAGAAAGAGAGAATGAAAAAAAGAAAGAAAGAAAGAAAGATATATTTTGTCTTTGTGCATATATTTATCCCATCGACTCTGTAACTGACACAGAAGAACACACACACACACACACACACACACACACACACACACACACACACACACACACACACACACACACACACACACACACACACTCAAATGCGCGACATCACACCCCGAAAAGACGGGAAAGAAGTCGTCATATAGAGCGTGACCGAACGATGGATGATGATCGTCGTTTTCTCTTGCTCGCTTATCATAGCTGGAGTCGCGTTTTTCTTCGATAGACTGGACCATTTGCCATCTGCAAGTTTCCACGTCAGAGACAAAACGATTTCTTTCTTTCTTTCTTCTTTCTTTTTTTTTTCTCGTTCTTCATCCACCAATCCCCTTCCCCCGGCCCCTCTCGTTATCTCCCACTATTTTCTTTCTCCCATTTGCTTGTGGGGGGTGGGGGGGGGGGGTTGTTTTAAAGGCCAAACCATTGTAATTTGATTTAATGTCACTTGATTTTTTCTTTTCATAATTCAGGGCAACGCCTCTACCCTCTCTCCCACCCCCCACCCCCCCCCTCTCTCTCTCTCTCTCTGTAGTCTTACATAGAAAATGGCAATATTTTGACATTATGTAGACTTCTTGAAATCACAAGTTATTTGGGGTTCAAAAGGTATTTTGAACTTTTGACGGCTTTTCTTCATTATCATAAAGCAATTTTCTAATAAAAGGGCAATATATGTCGACAACACAAACAACATGTAATGCATTCGCCAGGCTCTAACGAGACCGCCACGTAATAAAGTGAAAACAGCACAGGATTACAGGTCGCTTACTCCTACGGGCTCAAGCCAGAAGTGGAAGTTACCTCCCTTTTCCAACACAGTTTCTTTTCTGTCATTTGCAAACAGGTTTTTCCAAACAGCTTTTCGTGAGAAGAGGGAGTTGGGGTGGGCGTGGGGATCACGATCAGAACACGACACCCACACGTACATGCTGTCATGACGGATAGCTTACTAAAGTGTGATAAAGCTCTGCCTGGCTGTGTGGTTTTCACATTTCATCACTCTTGATGATGAATCACACAACTGACTCTCTCGTGGCTGATGAAGATTCAACGAACACTTCCTGAGATATTGTGCGGACAAGCAGACCCACGGACACACAGACACAGACACGGACACACAGACATACGGGTCGGTGTCGTCGGACCACCTACAAACAAACAAACAAACAAAAAAAGTCCTGTTCTGCAAGCTCTCATTGCTGCAGAGGATAGAAGATCAAAAAGGAGAGAAAAAGAACTTCTCGAAAATCCGGTCTCTTTAATAAATATAGACAGATATAAGTATTCTACAATATACGGGTATAAAAAGCAAGTCTGGGTTAATATAAACTCTCCAGTTAAAAAGAAAAAGAAAAAATCGGTTGACACATACATTAATTATATTCAAAACATATGAAAGAGACACCTAAGAACAAAAAAAAGAGGGGTGGTTAAAAAGTTAAGATTAAAGTCCCATACCCTGCATGAAGGGGGAAGTGAAACTGTCAGAGGTTTCTACCGAGTCTCTGTGGCATGGCATGATGGAATGCGGAGCCCACCCCTCTCATTCCACCGCCTCTATGCCACTCTGAACAGAATCAGGCATTCATTAATTGACGACTAGGTCGACAGGATTCTCCAGCTGAAAAACTCCGACTCCGCGAGCAATTCGATAGCACGACCGTCACACCTCTGCAGACAAACGCTCTAAACGTTTAACTGCAGACAGGAAAGTGGATATCTGTGATAAAAGTAGTGACACCAAACTCAAAATGTTAACTTGGAAAAGGATTGTTATGAATTAAAGACATGCTGCTGATGGTGCTGAGGGAAGAAAGTGTCTGTGTTATGTAGGTCAAAACTCTCTTTTTTTGAATATTGTTGTCCAGGTGGTCAAGAAAAAAAAAAAAAAAGCGCTTTCCTCATAGGCAAATTAACATTTTGCTGTCAGAAGCAGCAACACATTTGCTTGCTTACGTGTAGCATATGTAAACGAGAAATGAATGAAAAGGAAAAAGAGAACATACATGGAAAGTAGGACGAACAAATTCGAGAATAAAGTTATATGAAATTAATTTTGTCCATAAAGAGTATAGAATAGGTTAATCCAGTTCATATTGTTTATAGTCCTGCAAACCACAAGGGTCATACCGGGTCTGTTATGTAGTCAGAATTGGTTCCATGCGTTTACGAAAATCAATAGGTAAGATTTTTTATGAAACATACTAGAAAAGCCTTAAACGGCATCCATTTTCCATAAAAATCCAGCGTCAAAAGAAAGATGTTTATCTTTCTTAAAGTACTCAAAAATCACATCAAGTGCGACTCTCAAAGTATTCTAGAGATACTGTCAAAAGAATACGTGAGCGCGCGCGCGCGCGCGCGCGAGAGTGAGAAGAGAGAGAGAGAGAGAGAGAGAGAGAGAGAGAGAGAGAGAGAAAGTGAGAGACTATTTGGCAAGAAGTGCGTCTTCTTTGAATAAACCCAAATTCTATTATGGATGCAAAAAAAATGTTTCTAAGCCTGTGTGTATACTTATTTATCCCACCGACTTCACAACCGGAGCGCAGGAGAAAGGACAAACGCAGCCAGAAATCAGAAACATTGTTTTCAAAAGGACGGAGGAAAGGAAGCTGTGACACAGGGTGTGACCGAATGATGGATGGTGATAGTTGTTTTCTAGTGTTGGCCTGTCATTGCTCGAGTCACGCTTTCCTTTGATAGACTGGACCATTTGCCATCGGCTGGTGTCCACGTCAAAGACAACATCATTTCTCTCTCTCTTTTTGTTTTCTTTTCTTTCTGTCAGGGTGTCTTGCTTTTTTTTATCTCTGCCCCCCCCCCCCTCCGCCCCCCCCCCCCCCCCTCACGCCTTCTTCTCGTTTTTCTTTCTTTAGAAAAAAAAAATGTTTGTGGGATATGGATTTTTTTGTGTTCTCAATACCAGCAAAGGAAGAGAATCGTGATTTCCTTTAAACTTACTTTGATTTTTGCTTTCCGGGGCAATGATCTGTGTGTGTGTGTGTGTGTGTGTGTGTGTGTGTGTGTGTGTGTGTGTGTGTGTGTGTGTATGATCTTGCATTATAAAACGCAAAATTTTTGGCTTCGTGGAGACATGTTAAAATCACAAGGTAATTTCGGTCTTATATATATTTTGAAATCATGACTTGTAAAAAAAAAAACAACACGAACCATGTACAAGAGGACAACATAAGACAACATTAGGCACATCTATTTCATTCACTGGGTTCTAACCAGAGTACTACATATTAACATGAAAACTGCACTCCTACGGGCACAGGCCAGAAGTGGAAATTACCTCCCTTTAGACAGTGTTTCTCTTCGTCACTAGTGAACAGGATTTCCGACAATACTTCGTCAGTCGTGGACCCCAACATCAGAACATTTCACCATATGTAGATGTTGACCCTACACCCCCCCCCCCCCCCCAGCTGAAGTTTGATGAAGTTTCTACGTACCCAAATGTGTTGTTTTGGTTGGCGTTACACACACCTGAAGATTTCATCACTCCTACATACTAATTATATTATCGGCTCCATTGCGGTTGACGGGAGGTTCAGCAAAAAATGTTGAAATACTGTGCTATCACTAGTGCTATCACTAGAATAAACAAACTCTCATAGATACATAGATTCGCGCGCGGGACCCAATACATACACAGTAAACAATTAAAAGTTGTTTCCGTTTTGCTGGGTATAGAAACAAATCACACAAAAAATATTCCATCGAAAACCTACCATCTTTGATAAAAACGAATATAGCTATTA
>JADBJO010005237.1:90000-97500 GCA_016801955.1 Conus betulinus
ACAACAAACAACAACAACAACGACAACAACAACAACAAAAAAAAAAAAAAACGTTCACGTGACTTGGAAGGATGAGTAATGAAGGAGGGGTCATGGTTCCAAGGTTAGCATTTGTTTTTCTTCTTCTTCTTCTTCTTCTTCTTCTTCTTCTTCTTCTTCTTCTTCTTCTTCTTCTTCTTCTCAATGGAAGTCACTAAACACGATAATAGCGAGTACACTACAGCCAACCATATAGACAGTATCATAAAAAGGATTTCTTGTTCAGGAAAAAATGCTTACTGCATAGGAAACCAATCTACTGCTATTTCAGACGATTCTGTTGTTATTGAGACAAACGACTTGTGTATATTGAGAACAAAGTGCTCACCCCCTTCATAGTTCAGTGTATCTGTTTCACGTTACCCGGCAATTTGTTCTGATGTATATGTGACAGCAAAGTGTGTGTTACACATTTTCCGAGGCGAGACAAACCCCGTAATTTACCTTTGTATTTCATTCGTCAAGGCAGCACCGGCAGATTAGTGTGTCAGGTGACTGGTTGTGATCGGAAGAACAAAGAAGAATGTACGCTTGTAAAAGAGAACGTTCCTAATATACTAGTATACATTTGAAAGCGGTGGTCTACAGAATGTTAAAGACTAAAAAAGAAGAATGTACGATTGTAAAAGACATCGTTCCTAACACATCTGAAAGCGGTTGTCTACAGAAGACTAAAGGCTACTTTGATTTTGTCTTTTCTTGTTACTGTTACCAGCAGAAGATGGTGATGCCATACTGTTACCTACGCCGAAAAAAATATGCAGAGCGTAGGATGCTGTGCTCATATAATGACACCCGCGCGTAATGTCTTCACTGCCAGGCGAAAGAGGTTGGCATGGTGTGCAGCTCAGATTGTGCTCATTATAATGACACCCGTTCGTAACCCCTGTGTCTTCACTACCAGGCGAAGAGACAGAATGCTCATAATGACTCCCGTTTGTACCCCCTGTGTCTTTACCGTGAAAGAGAATGGCATAATGACACCCGTTCGTACCCCCTGTGTCTTCACTACCAGGCGAAAGAGAAGGGCATGGTGTGACACAGAAGGGGCTCATTTAATGACACCCGTCCGACCAGTACCAGGCAGAAACATTTCCATCGTGTCCCCCTACCCCCGTCTTCACACCAGGCGAAAGAGAAGGGCATGGACGGGTTAGACCGTCAGTAACATTTCCATCGTGTCCCGCCATGAACGCGCCTGAATTGATAATGCCCGTTACATTGTGAAAGAACATGCACGTGCATAGCCTTCCGTCGATAAAACTAAAAAAAAAAAAAAAAAAAAAAAAAAAAAAAAAAAAAAAAAAAAAAAACAGAGCACACTGAATCCTACTCCTAAATTACACAAACAAAACGGTGTGGCAGATCGCATAATTTATCCCTCAAAATCTGCTGATGACTGAAAAATTCAGAAATATTGAAGATGCCATGGAGCCTCTTTAATGAGCAAAGTAACCGCAAGGTTCGTTTTTGTTTTTCAAACTTCAGATTCAAAGATGTCAATAATTAATTGATAACTAAAATATCACGTCAGCCACATGAGAACGTCTCTCTCTCTCTCTCTCTCTCTCTCTCTCTCTCCTCCCTCTCTCTCTCTCTGTGCATCGGTTATGACTGTTTTTTGTAGATAGGGAGCAGGTATTGACATCACTGTTAGATTTGTCAGGTCCCCCTCTGTCATCCTCTCCCCCCCCCCCCTCCACCGTCTCTCTGTCTGTCTGTTTGTGTCTGTCTCTCTCTCTACACACACACACACACACACACACACACACACACACACACACACACACACACGCACGCACACACGCACGCACGCACACACACACACACACACACACACACACACATGAGCGCGCGCGCGCATGCGCCCACCACCTCCATCCTGTTTTGTCCAGTCTCCGATTCACGCACACAGACAGGTTCCCGTTCCAAGTGTGTCTGTTTCCTATTCGGTCTATCTGGATATGGAAGAAGACAAGCCCCCCCCCCCCCCCCCCCCTCCCGACTCCCCCGATCCGAACCCTCCCCCTTTTCCCTCCCTCCCTCCCCTCCTCTCGTCCCCACCTTCTCCACTCCTTCCGCCAGACCTCCTGCCTTCCGTGGCGGCTTACAAAGGTCCGGTGGCTGGAACCTGTCAAGGAGGACCAACTGTTTTCGATCATGTCGTGTTGTTTGAGAATGTTCGGACGACAGCTAAAGAGCCGGTCGTTATGGATGGTCATTTTGTTAAATGTCCGTACGTTGACATTTATGGCCTCCTGTGTCTCCGAACCCTTCCCTCTTCCGGTCTGTTTCAGCCCTCCCCTCCCCCTCCCTTCCCCTTTCCGTATGTCTATCATGTTCATCACTTTTATTCCTCTACACTTCTGCTGCTCTGTCTACTCGTCCGGGATTTGTTCTGATGTATATGTGACACTGGAAAGCTGCTCTTTTATCTGTACTTGCATGTTCACCCACCCTACCCCCACACCACCCCTTTCCAAAACACCCCCCCCCCTCCACCCTCCGCCTTTCTTCCCACCACGCCTTACTCTACAGCGAAACGTCACGAGTATTGGTGGAACTAAGACGTTTCTTGACATCATCAATCAAACATGCCCTGTAGCCTCTGTTATCTCCCCCCCCCCCCTCCCCTCTGCTTCCACACCCCATCGTTTTTCTTCCTTCCCCAGTGAGATTTATCGTGAAGGTTACATCGGCTCGTGATGTAGCCTGGTCGGTGTGTCGGACTGTGCGTATAAATCGACCTCACAAGACAGGGACCAGCTCAGTCAGTGAGGTGTCACAGTCCTCGGTCTTTGCAGTTTCCGCACAGAGGAGAGTGCATCCGTCAAGGGTGCTCACTCTTTGATCACTGTCTTCTCGAGGTCTTGACGTCTGTGGCGGATTTGTTTTTTTTCTTCTTTCTTTTTTCTTTTTTTTTTTTTTTTTTTTTGTGTATATTTAGATGATTATTGATGGTGGTGTGATGGTGTGTGTGGGGTGTGGGGTGGTGGTGGTGGTGGTGGGAGGCATTTGATGGTAGCTGTTGGTTTGAGCATCTGTTTTGACTGTAAGGAATTTTGTTTGATTTTTTTGTTTTGTTTTTTTGCTTTGCTTAAAAAATCTGCTCCACTCTCATCGTCTCATTTCGAATTTCTTTGCTTCTTTCTTTCATTCCTTTTTTCTCTGTTCTTTCTTCTTTCTTTTCTTTTCTTCTTTTCGTTCCTTCATTCTTTCTTGTCTCTGCTACTTCATTTTCATGTTGTTTTCCTTTTTTTCCCACTCTCTTCTTTTTTGGTTTCTTTAATTTCTTCCATTCTTCTTTGCCTTTCGTCTTCGTTCTTACCTTCTTTCTCTGATGTTTGTTGTTGTTGTTGTTGTTGTTGTTGTTGTTGTTGTTTAGCTTCTTAGAGTTCCTTGCCTCCCTTCATTTTATGTCTTCTGCTGCTTCTGCTTTTCCTTTCTTCTTTTATTTTCTCGTTTCATCGATGTGTAACAACAATGTGGTCCATTTTCTTTATCATTGTTGATTGAGGACAAAAGGCCTACTACAATGTGATGATTCTTTTTTTGATGGTTGACTCTCGACAGAGATAGAAAACATCATTTATTTCATTGTCGACTGAAGACAGAGACAATGTGCTTCTTATTCTGAATCACTGTTGACTTAGCAAAAAGGCAGAAAACAATATGCTCCATTATCTGTTTCAAACTTGATTGAGGACAAAGGCAAAGACAAAGCTCCGCTATCTGTTTCACCGTTGTCTAAGGACAAAGACGGAAAACAATTTGTTCGATTATCTTTTGTCATTCTCGACGGAGGACAAAGACAAAGCTCTGTTATCTGCTTTCGGACAGAGGCCGAAAACACTACGCTCCAGTATGTTTCATTTTTGACCGAGAACAAAGACGAAGGCAATCTGTTCCATTATCTGATTTATTCTCGACTAAGGACAGAGGCAAAGACAAAGCTCCATCTGTTTTACTGCTAACTGAGAACAAAAACAGAAAACCATAAACTCCATTGTCTGTTTCATTCGTGACTAACAAAAGAGACAGAAAACAGTGTGCTCCAGTATCGTTTTCATTGTTCACCATGAGCAAAAACAGAAGGAAAAAAAGTGCTTTATTGTCTGTTTTGTTGTTAAGGACAAAAAAATAGTGCTCCATTTGATTTTGATGCCAAAGACAAGAATCAATGTGTTCCATCGTCTGCTGTATTTTGACCGATCAAGACACAAAACAGTGTGCTTGATCCCCCTTTTGAATATTGACTTTCAGCAAAGACACAATACAATAATGTCTTACATCTGTTTGGTTTTAACTGAACATTTGTTTTTGCAAGACACTCAATTCAGATATCAAGAAATTGTGTCACTCTGTTGGCATGTATACCGCTGTACGACCTTGCACAATTGTGTTTTAAGCTTCAATTTTCAAGACAACATCGCTTCTGGTACTGCGGTTCTTGTGAATAATTGTCATTTCTCAAAAGCGCCCTTCGCTGCGGTTAGCAATGTTTTTCATCCACGGACAGTAAAGAGATGAACGATCATCTTTAAAAGTGTTTCATAATGGGATTCATTCTTCGTGTAGTGTATTTTCAGAGATACATATCTTTACTTTTTAGTCTCTAATCCAGGAATGAAGAGAACGACATTTCTTCGAATTACCACGCCTGTCTATCGCTTCATCAGATCTGGAAATCGTTTATACGTATTCCGCGTTCCGTCAAAAGACCTTGCAGCGAAAAGCGGGCTCCTGCATGTCAGAAAACAAATCTTTAAACCCGACCTTTACCTCCATGACTTGGAATGTGTCTGCTGCGATGAATGGAATAGATATTGTTCCTTCGGTGCGATGTTTGTTTATTTGCTGTTCATGAAAGAGCTATTGGTCACAGCGTAAATCTGATTTTCGTTCTGAGAGATGCGCTAATATCTATTTATTTTTCACCGAGGGCGAAGACATAGGATAAGTATTCTGTTTGTTTGTTTTCGCTCTGATGGTAAAGATAGAAGATAAGATGCTGCATTATCCGCCGCACCTTGAAGTGAAGGGAAAGACCAAACATTCGTTGCAATACCTGTTTCGTTTTGTGACATATGATAAGGTGGAAAACCTTGTAACGAGGTCAGAGACCGAAGACAAAGTGTTCATGCAGTTGTTTCACTGTTGACTGATAGCAAGGACAGCAGAAATTGCGCTCTATGGTTAGTTTCGCTTTTGTTTGTTCGAACACCGGATTTGCTGGATGGTGATTTTGTTAAGACAGGCAGGTGCTAAGGGACAGAGTATGGTTCATTCATTCATATCATCCTTAGTCTTTAGTACTGCCGTGTGATTCTGTGCCAGAGAGGCTTGAAAACAATCCCCAAGTTTAAGTTATTCCTTGTATTGCAGTGATTGTGGGTGGTATTTATTTTAAATGACTTTCGCGGTCATGATTACAAAACAAATATTGATTGACAGAATATCTAAGATTATCTTTTCAACAGATTTTCAACTTTTGCCAGAGACATTTGTTTTTAAATACCAGTCTGTATCTTCCAGCAGATTAAAGAACATCCATCGAAGATTATCTTTTTAAAAATTTTTCATCTTTTGTCAGAGGCTGTTGTTTTTAAATATCAATCTGTATCAGTTTATAGAACATCATCTGCTTTCAATGTTATCTGTTCACTAGATCGAAGAAAAAATTATTTGTTTGTATTTCTTTTCTCCACTAGAAAATTTCGTTATTGTGGAAGAGAGTGGTTTTCCATCTGGATGAGGAAAATGTATTCTTGTTACATTTCACCAGAACAATATAGAATAATGAAACACATTACCTCGTATACAGAACTGAGCTTACATAAATGTAAGCATTCACGCACACATTATATTGATATCTGACATCCGACTCGAATACCTATCAATAAAACATGTATATGGCACAAATAACGCACAACAACTCGTTTACAGACTTAAGTATGTAATACATATATCAACACATATACACACAACAAAGAAAAACAACAGCACATAAGCATCTGAGTGTCTTTCATACCGACTCGTACGCAAACAAAAAGAAACCTTAAGTCAATGCATGCATACTTACTCATGTTACTCGAAAGTATTTGTGCTTGGTCTGTTCGTTCTTTGTTTTCGTTGTTTCGAATGTTCGTCCTGACTGAAGAGGTCGTCGAAACGCGTTGTGTTTTTTCACGTAATTCGTTGTTCCCTCGTTTGGCGGCCCAGTAAATCTGTTTTTGCTCTTAATTTCCACTTGCAGTCAACCCACTCTGAAACCTACATACATATCCGTTTCCTGCCTTCATAGTTTTTAGATAGGGGGTGTATGGAGAAGGTACTTACTTTTTTTTATGTACCTTAGTTTTCTTTCCTATTGCGTAATGAGAATATGGTACACGCGTCTGGACACAGCACACCTTACACCCGGCGATTCTATATCTTGAAGTTCTGCATCATTCCCACAATCGCGTGAAATTCTTACTTATTTTAGTGCGGAATTCTTCAGTCTTGTATCTTGCGTTTAACTGGTTTTAAATGTCAGATACGTCGCGACTATATATTTCATTTTCATACATATAGATGTACATTTTGGTAAACATGTATATAGTCAAAAGTGTCATTAGATCTGGGTGTGTATCCACACACCAAAAAAAAAAAAAGACAAGTTCAAACGAATGTTAAATGTCATAGGCATCTTCACATTTTTCATTGAATAAATGTGGCACACAGTTTAAAAACTGTCTAGCATATCTGCATATCCAAAAGGAAGTTGAATCTAGTCTGTTCTGTTATTATATAGCATACATTGTATTACGATTGCTGAACCCTTTTGCATGGAGAACAATGTTCACAGTAACTATTTCATAGAGAATTCTGATCTATAACCACTTTACTCTTATCTCCGTTATCTTGCAAAGCTGGTAAATTACTTATTTCCCAGGAAAATGTCGGTTTATCATTTTTTCTGACCATTTTACGCCGCAGATCTGATCTAGTGTTATTAGACACAAGACACTCATAGTATGTTCAAGGATTGGTTGATTTGCCAGATGTGGCCCAAATCTGCCGTCCTTCAAATTACACATTTGACTATAGCCTTAAAAAGGCCCAGTAACACTTCTATCCCCCCCCCCCTCCCGTTTCAACGTGTGCGGTTTTTCAAGTGTTAATTTGAATTTAAAAATCAGTAGTATATTATTACTTTCGTGCATGAGTAGCCTCTCTCTCTCTCTCTCTCTCTCTCTCTCTCTCTCTCTCTCTCTCTCTCTCTCTCTCTCTCTCTCTCTCTCTTGTCTGTCTTCTCTCTCTCCCTCTATCTTTCCCACTCTGTTCCCCCTTTCTCCTGCCCTCCCCCCCTCTCTCTCATTCCATGTCTCTGGCCCCTCTCTCCCTCTCCTATCCCCTCCATCGCTTTCACTCTCTACCCCCCCCCCTCTCTCTCTCTGTACTTACCAGGCCAGTAGT
>JADBJO010005237.1:100000-102500 GCA_016801955.1 Conus betulinus
TGAGTGTGTGTGTGTGTGTGTGTGTGTGTGTGTGTGTGTGTGTGTGTGTGTGACCATTTTTGATCTCGCCATCAAGGCAGTCATACTGCAACTTGCGGGATCGGTGCATGCTGTGTGTAACGTGTCATCCACACCAACGGCCAAACTGGCCTTTTCTTCCGAAAGTTGGTGACGGGATTTTACGTGTGTGCAAGATGTTATGCGTGCGTTCACACACGGAACCTCGGTACATAGTCTCATTCGAAGGACTGTATAGGAAATGGAGTCAGAACCAATGTTAACTCCGAGGGAAAAATCCCCTTGTACCGAAACGGTCCGGCGGAGATTCGAACCCGCAATCCCAGGATCACCAAGGTTACGTATCCGGCGCTCTACCACTGAGCTATTCCGCCACCACCACCCACTCTCCCGTGTCTGATTATGATGGGATCGACATGTGTATTGGATTTTCCTTTAGCTCCAGTTACAATCGCTGTAGGTTGATTGCAACTGAAGCTACACGTTGATCCTTTCTTTGTTGAGTGCTATACTAGCTACAGTTCTCTCCCTTGTCTGATTGCGAAGGGATCTACATGTGTATTAAATTCCCCTAAAGTTCCACTTAACATTCCTTGTAAGATGACCCCTGTCGTAGCTATCAACCTATATCTTGCAGACTGTGTACAAATCATCACTATACTATTACGCTTCATTATAACTACAGTAATATTATTTCTATTATCAGTTCCCTACAGGCGTAGTTGTAATGAAATCCGCTGTAAATTGCAAAGAACTGCAGGTGCAGTTCTATAAATGGCATGTTCCATACCGGCGTAGCTGTGATTGCATCCCATGCGAGGATCTTTGCCACAATTACATACCTTCAGTCTGATCAGCGCAGTCTTAGCTCCCTTGCAGGTCGCACGCGACCGTCAGCTGCAATGGTATCCACTTATAGGGGGCGTTCTTTTGGTGGATATCGTTATACCCCGAAAGTTTTCTGGAATGTCTGCCCTTTTAGTCTGTGGTTTTGTGCGCCTATGTACCGAACGACTGTTTGTTTATGTGTACTTAATTACACATGAAATTCACTGCCCAGAAGGGATAATAGATTATTTCGTGTTCTGTATCAAGGGAGCAACATTTCTCATAGAAGGCTTTAAGCGCTTTAAATGACAATGATTTCAGACGTGATAGAGAAGAGGATAATTGACCGATTAGCGTTTGCGCTCTCACCTAGTTCAGATCTTCGAGCGGCGTGCATGAAGGAGGTCAAAGTATTGTCGGGTAATCACCAGCATGTGACAGTCATTGTCGAGGGTTGCAAGGATCCCTGAGTTCGAACCCTTGATAGTCAAGGGGAGACAAATTATCCACTCAGACCTCGGAGTATAAAGTCTGGTGATTAGGGTTAACTAAGCCAGCTGAAGCTTGTTCAGAAAAAAAAGTGAACAGATCAAGTCCATTACAGTTCATTGGAAGAGTAAAAGCCTTTCGCTTATTGAACTGCCATTGCTGTAAGATGCTGTGCTGATGTCGTAGTCAGACTGCTTGGAAGGCGTGTGGACGAAGTGGTCGTAGCTGTCTGGAGGATTTTATTTTTGCGTACGCAGGCTTGATACTCCTGTGGACACTCCCTGTATAGACAGGGATGGATTAATCCCATCTACCCAACAAAGGGAGTGGAATTTTGTGTGCATGACCATTTTGTATCCCGCCATTAAGGCAGCCATACTCCAGCTTCGGGAAAGGTGCATACTATGTGTAACGTGTCATCCATACCAGCGGCCAAACTGGCCTTCTCTTCCGAAAGTTGGTGATGGGATTTTACGTGTGTCCAAGATGTTATGCGTGTGTTCACACACGGAACCTCGGTTTATAGTCTCATTCGAAGGACTGTATGGGAAAATGGAGTCAGAACCAGTGTCAACTCCGAGGGAGAAATCCCGCTGTACCGAAACGGCCCGGCGGAGATTCGAACTCGCAACCCCAAGATTACGAGTCCGGCGCTCTACCACTGGGCTATTCCGGCTCCCTTTCTTGAGGCATGAGAGTGACCTCAAACGTTGCTGTGAATTTTCTATATTCATTTGCCAGAAGCGGTTGGTTCCAGGCTGACTTGTAGGAAGTGTGTGTGTGTGGATGCTGGAGTGTGGAAGAACTCGGAGAGATGCGTCGTGGATGTGAACCTGGTGTGCTACTGAGGCCCAGCGTGAATAAGGCCAAGGCCTGAGGGAGATTCTTTGTTTTTAACGCCTGTAAAGGAAGAGAAGAACGGGCTGGACAGATAGTATTTGTGTGTGTGTTGTTGTTGTTGTTGTTGTTGTTGTTGTTGTGTTGTTGTTGTTGTTTATGATCTTTGTTTGTTGTTTTTTCAGAGGGCTATGGAATTAACACCCTCATGAGGAGAAACTATAGTGAGTATGGTTGTACTAGCCATTGTCACCATAATCTGTCATGAAACACGCACGCACGCACGCACGCATACACACACACACACACACACACACACACACACACA
>JADBJO010005237.1:112500-120000 GCA_016801955.1 Conus betulinus
AGAATACATCATTCCCCAGACTGACTCGTTTCTGTCTTAGTCAGGCACCCATCGAACCAGGATATCACTAATCTTTCTGCTTAAATCTGCATCGTTTCCAGAAACTCCCTTCGTTCGTTCTCAATACTGATTTCCGTCCCGATGGAAAAGAGCCAGTCCTACCCCTGACTGTATATTATTTTGTCTATGAAATTCTCTGTAGACAAAAGTTGTTGACCTTGTCGTTAAGCAACATTCAGTTCCTGGCTGCGCCTCGTCAGTAACTCCAGTAGTGATGACGATCCACCCGCGTGTCTAACAGCTACACCACCTATAATAACGGTGACAATCCAGCCGCCGTGGTATTTGACAGAGACACCCCACACCTATAGTTCAGTAACAGTGACGATCCTGCTGTGGTATCTGATAGAGATACCCCACCTATAATTCTGGCAGACTGACGATCCATTCGTGGTATCTAACAAAGACAATCTACCTATAATTCAATGACAGTGACGATCCACTTAAGGTATCTGAAAGAGACAATCCTCCTATAATTCAACGACGGTGAATATCCACCCGCAGTATTTGACAGACACCCCACCTGTAATTCAGTAACAGTCACGATCCATCCGTAGTACTTGACAGAGACACACCCACCTATAATTCAGCGACAGTGATGATCATACTTTGATACCTAACAGTGACACTCCATCACTGATTAACTGCAGTTCTCGTAATGATTGAAAAAAAAATCCAAATGGTCCCAAATTTCCCAGAAAAGATGGCTTTAACAAAACAGATAACTGAATACATAAATGCATTGCAAAGCAATAATGAATTAAATGCATTAAAGAGAACAAAAAAAATCGCCCTTTGCTTAGTTATCCTAATGGTTGGAAGGGAAGTAACTTTTTTTTTAATTTAACAACAGAAGTAGCCTAAATGCTGCTAAGCAAAAAGCGTTGACAATGGTTAAGATCAAGACACACACGACCACCACACTCTGACCATTTCCCCTCTTGTTGTGCCTCCTCCGTCTCTACTGCTTGGTACCCTCGGGGACAGGGGAGTTGAACACCATGGGCGCTGAGACCTGAGCTTGACCTTGAGCGGGGGTGGTGGAGTAGTAAGTGGGAGGAGGAGCGTTGTACATCGCCTGGGGATTGCCAGCCATGTTAACAGGAGTGGCGTAGATGTGCACGGTGCCCGGAGCAGGTGCTGCTGTCCCCATGGGCATTCCGGCGGTATTGAGGTTGCTGAAGGTGGGGGCAGACTGCTGGGGGGCCAGAGGTCTGTCGAAGGCAGAAACGATGGCCGTGGACAGGAGGAGGAGAGCGCAGCCGGCGATGTTGACCCCGAAGGACCAGGAGAAGTCGAACTGAAAGTCGTAATTCCCGTACAGGTCGTTGAGGAAGTTCTCGTCCTGTTCAATCCTGGTGGCGTAGGTCACCGCTCCACTGAGGCCCAGACCGCCTGAGGACACACCCAACACCCGATGATTTGTAGCAGTGATAGTAGCAGAAGTATCAGAAGCATCAGCAGTAGGAGCAGCAATGTGAATAGTGTTGGCCACAGCAGTACAGTAAGATTCAATGATAACTAACTGTGGTTGGAGTGGAAGAGGATGAGGAGGGGGGAGGAAGAGGAAGAGGAGCAGAGGCAGCAACAGCTGATAGACATAACGGCAGCAGTGATGATAGCTGTAGTGGCTGTAGCAGCAATAACAGCAACAGCACCAGCAGGGGTAGTGGTAGCAGTGGTAGTGGTAGCCTAAACAGTACACGAAGATCCAAGAACGGGTAGACGTAGAGGTACCTGCAACTACAGATATCCTGTAAATTACGATTGCAAGTAGTCTAAGCAGTAGCAGTGTTAGGTGAAGCAGCAGCAGCAGTCGTGGAAGTAGCGTATTTGAACGGTGGCAGTCATTCTGGCAGTGGCAACAACAGCAGCAAAAGTGTAAAAGTAAGCTTCTTCTCTTACTTAACCGGGAATCCAGTCAATATTTCTTGTCTTTTGTTTTTCTTTCTTTCTTTCTTTTTTTTTTTTTTTTTTACTTCATTCTGTAGTAGTTTAAGTTACCAGTTTTGTTTCCCTGAAAGTAAAAGTGTCAGTCTGAAATTTCTTTACCCCGTAATTGTAGTGTCATTTTTTGTTCTTTTTTTTTTAGATTTTGTTCTCAGTATGCTCACTTAAGGTAAAGATTCAAACGCACAATAGCGACAGCAGATATAAATATAGATTAAAAAAAAAACTTCACGACATTTTAACACAGCACATAATACAACCATATTTCATTGTTGTAGGGTCTATTAAGGCCTTACGGTCGCAGATGATATTGAAATAGAAAAAAAAAAGTTACAGAGTAGGAACTTTAACCCTTTCACCGCCATGGGTGCTTTTTGGCGTTAACCTGACTTTTCTCTATTCGTTCAGCGTATGGGAACTGTTCCTACTGGTAGTCTGGATAATTAATTTACAGTCGGGTACATGTTATTCTAAATTTCATGTCTTTAACCTTTCTCCTCCTCTGACATACTAGAGCAGGTTTTGTTTTATTTATTCTGCATTATAAATGAAACATTTTCCCCATCAGAATGAGCAAATCTAGCATATCATGTTTTTCCACTCCTTAGTGTAAATGTTATGATCTCCACAATGAAGAACTGTTTCACACATTTAATTTTCGGAATATTTTAAGCTCTTTCAAGAAAGTGTAAGCAAACTCAAGCACACTCGATAGCGATTATTCGATAATAACAATGACTTGCAAACTTTTCAAACACTGTTACGAGAATTCTGTTATACATTTGAAGCTAGATCCTTTTTCGTCTTGTTTATTGTTTCTTTTAGTCACTGAAATATTTTTGTCCGATCGGTAGGTGTATCAGGACTCTGTATCTATTTGACAAGGGAATTGATAAAATTAAGAAGAGTAACTCTTGTCCCCACAATGAAATATTTACAGGCCCATAACTCCAAACGAATGCTGCTTGCAACACCAAAACGCCTGGCAGAATTGACAATACAGAGCACAAAGAAGAAACTAGGAGACAGCCTTGTTTCTGATACAATGATATGCTAGAGTTGATAATTCTAACGAGAAAACAGTTCATTGATAATGTAGAATTCAGAATCTAGAGGATTTAGAAAATTAAAGAAACAAGACTGATATGGGTCTAGCTTAAATTATATCCCAGAATTCTCCTTGTTTCTTCAATATGCTCTCTATTGTCATTTCTGCTAGGCGATCTAGTGTCGTAAACAACATTCGTTTGGAGTCAAGGGCCTGTAAATATTTCATCATGGGAGAAAGAGTTACCTTACATGTTTCTTATCTATTGTTTACTGTTCCCTGCCTCATTGAAGATTTCCTTCCAAAGAAAATAATGTTTAAAACATGTCAATGTCTCCCATCATGATACAGTAAGAAATATGAGTTTTCTTTGTAATACTACAGATTTTGTTTTTGTAACGCTAAAGTTCTGTAAATAATGTTATTTAGTTTCATTTTTTTTTTTTGCAAAGTCCCTTTATTGACTGCACACGACTGACATAAAGTACACAACTGATTTGGAATCCCAGCTTCTCTGTCAGTGTATTGTGCTTTACCAAACTGCCATTGTCATTCAGTAAAATAAAAACAAACAAACACACAAAAGCCCCGTCCTGTATTTATTTCTTATTTAAAAAAGAAAACACACAGTACAGCCGGCTTTACCTTTTCGGTTAGAGAAAAGTTCAGTGGCTACATTTTCATTTTTGCGTAAACGTGCATGTTTGTAGAACATTACATATATTAGAAACATTTCTTTTCCAAGACTTGTTTTGCATGCTACAAATTAGACTGGTCCCTATGCATCGAAGACATTGCTTTATTTCATTTGTTTCTAAATAGGCGAGTATAGTAATAATTGTTTTTATTGCAAATTTCACTGGTCCATATACATGAAGCCATTGCTTCATTTTGTTTGTTTCCTATACAGACGAGTGCAGTACCGTTTTTGTAAAACGTCTATTTCACCCATGCTTCTGATGCTTACTTCAGGTTTCCTGCAACCACAAATTCTGATTCAATTTCCAGCTTAGTTTGCTCAACAGTTCTAGTCCGAGTCTCCAGCTAACTTAACCTGCTATTCTTAAACCCATATCTAGTTCATTTGGCTGCAGTTTCTGTAATTTTCAAGTCGACTTTTTTTTTTTTTTTTTTTTTTTTTTTTGCAACTCCTGTGGAATTTTACTTTGCCAGCAACTCATGCGTCAATTTTGAGTTTAGTTTCTTGCAAGAAGATTTCTCTCTGCTTAGGACACATGTGCTAACGTCCAGTTTAATCTACTTGTAATTTCTGAGCCTGTTTTTGCTTAATTTTAATACCAATTCCAGTATCAACTTTGAAGCCATTGTGTTAGTCTCTAGTTTACTTGATTTTATTTCCAGTACCTGTATCTTGTTCATTTTGCTTGGAGTTTTTTTTTTTGTTCCAATAACCAGTGTGCTAAGTAAACTTCCCTTTCATTACTTTTTCCTTCCTTTCCCTAGATTTTAGATTTCCCTCATCCTTTTACAGTTCTTTCTGTCGTTCCCTTACCTTTCCCATCCTATCACTACTTTTGCTCTCTCTCCTCCCTCTCCCTACTTCTCTCCCCTTACCTACTCTCTATCCCTTTGCCCTATTTTCCACCCTTTCCCTGTCCCCCCCCTCCCCCTCCTCTTCTTCCCTTCTTTTGCCCTCGTTCTCTACTTTCCCTGCTTCCTTTCCTTTCTTTTTTTTCCCCACTTCTCCTCCTTTTCCTTACAAGGTCTGACTGGCGTGTTGCGCTAATGCGTGGGTCAGACATCTGCGACGTCATAGACACGAGACCCTCTTCTAAATTCACTCGTCTTAGTTTCTCAATTCATTTGTTCATCAGCTTTATCAAATCCTGCGCAGATTGATCTCAAAACTTAGCGGATGTGGTGTAACGTACATGGACTAATTTACACACGCAGTGACACCTTGATGAAACTGAAACTGAAAAAAGACTTCTCTACTGTTCGCTCCTCTGCCTTCCTCTTTTTTTTTTTTTTCCCCAGTGACCAGCACCGGTCATGGCACGGGTATGATTCATTGTGCTGGTCTGATGGTCCTATATGATGACATCATCCGGGATGGGTCTGTCTGTACCTGCCAGTCCAATGCCAATGCCCAGCAGCCTGAAGGCCGGGGGGTTGGCCGTGAGGAAGTTGACGTAGACGGCGTAGAAGAGGGAGATGGCCAGGAGCGCCACTGCTGTTCCCTGTAACCCCTGCACTGTCAACATCCAGCCTACACACACACACACACACACACACACACACACACACACACACACACACACACACACACACACACACACACACACACACACGCATGCACGCACGCTCGCACGCACACAGACACAAAAACATCACATTGAACACGCAGATTTTCACATTGCAAAATATTCTTTTAATCGTTATTCTAATAGGACATCTAGATTACGTAACAGCGAGATAAAACGACAGAGCAAATGAGAGAGTCTTTAAAAAAAAGTGAGAGAAAAGAAATGATCTTTATCTTTCCATGATTATCACTGTTTGATTTTCTTGAAAAAAAAAAAATCACCCTTGATGTGTGTCTCTGTAGGAAGTCTGCATTTAAAAAGGCCTAAGCAGTGCAATGGATAACATACAAAACTGATCGTCGTCATATCATCATCATCATCATCAGCAGCAGCAACAACAAGAACAACGACAACTTTGTAGTGTCTGGCATTTCGCCTCACCATTTCCACCCCACACCATCTTTCATTGACCTCCCCTTATCATCCGTGTCAGCAGAAGTTACCTCCCCTTATCATCCCGTGTCAGCAGCAGTTGCTTCCCCTTATCGTCCATGTCAGCAGTAGTTACCTCCCCTTATCATCCGTGTCAGCAGCAGTAACTTCCCCTTCATCCGTGTCAGCAGCAGTCACCTCCCCTTATTATCCGTGTCAGCAGCAAGAACGCTGCCCTGGATCACACTGACCTCTCATCACCATAAACATCCACTTCACAGCGACAATCTTGAAAGTCATTACCAGGTCTGGCAGCAGCAGCACAGGACAACCCACACCATCATCACCGGCAGTCACAACAGTAATGAAGTGGATCCCATTCGCTCTTCATCATCATCATCATCATCATCATCATCATCATCATCATCATCATCATCATCATCATCAATAGTGGCAGTAAATGGGTCTTCAACACTCTTCAACACCACCACCACCACCACCACCACCATCACCAGGAACTCTGTGGATCAGGGGAGCATTGTTTTGTGCATATTGATTTCTCTGTTGCTCGTCATAGTGGTGTGAAGAAGACAAATTGATGAAAACCAGCTGTCCCACACACCCGATAGCCTCCCCATCTACAGCAACAGCATCCGCGAGCCACAAGCGCACACTATCTAACTTTTTCGTTCTCAGTCACTCCTCTCATCCCCACCAGTGGCACCGGCCCCGGACACACAGCGGGACTCCCCAAGAATGCCCTTGAAACAGCTGGTCCACAGGCCGGCGTGGCCCTTCACCACGAAGTCCTGGGTGGTGGTGCCGGGCAGACCCCCCTCAAAGACGAATTCGGACCAGTTGGGGGTAGCAAAACCCACGATGAACATCACCATTCCCAGCACGAACAGGACCACGCCGGCCTTGTAGCCGCCATGTCGTTTACTGAAGGTGGCCATGACACATACAGCGCACGAGTTGACCTCAGACGGGAAAGTAAGTCTGGCGAAATGCTAGTGGCTGCAAAAGTTCAGCATTTCACATTATTCATCAAATGGCGTCAAAATTAACAGACGGTATAGGCAAAATGTAAATCTACACACGAAACAAGGTGCAATACTCTCCGCCACCCCCCCCCCTCCCTCTCCAGTAAACCCCACTTCTCCTCCCCATCAAATAAAAAGAAAGACGCAAGTAATATATATATATATATATATATTGTGTGTGTGTGTGTGTGTGTGTGTGTGTGTGTGTGTGTGTGTTGTTGTTGTTGTTGTTGTTGTTGTGTTTGTAATGGTGTGAAGAATACATATTTGAAACCAGCTCTCTGGGTTTTTGTGGACTAGGCTGTCGTCTCTATTAATCAGCCAGTTTACTCACTCACCAGTACTACTTACAATATTGGGCACCTTCAATGGTACACGTCCACTAAAGGTAAAAACCGTCGTACAAGACGACTGTAACCACTTTTTGTTCTGCCACCACAAGAACTGTGAAGTCAGGGAGTAGACGTGTGTGACAGGATCTATTTGTAATCGCCGTGGGTCANCAACGCCCGCACAGCACGCCCGCTGCCTCCACAGCGCGCGCGCCGCGCGCGCTCACACACACACACACCCCCACAACACCACCCACACACCACACACACACACCCACACATCTCGCAAATTGCGGCTACACGCACGCACACACATACCACACACTCTTACGCAGCACGACACTCATGCACGCCCGCACACCACACAC
>JADBJO010005237.1:122500-125000 GCA_016801955.1 Conus betulinus
CCATTATGGCTCCCTCTCATTCCTTCACTCATTTTCCGCAAGTACATGGTTTTTGTGCGGGAGAAAGACACACACACCACTGGAAGGAGATACGATGTCCCATGATGGAGGACGTACGACCATAAGGTAGAGTGAACCAGCCTGAGTGAACTGGCCTATCATCATTCTCTGGTCTTTTCCTGTGTTCTCAGAGTACATAAACATGGAATCTGAATGGATTTTTAACAGAGCAAAGAACGATGAAAACTTCAAGGAGAAAATTCCGAAGAGATGGACGAAGAAGCATAAGGTAATCCTGTCTGGAATGGCGAAGAAATCGACAACAATGGCAACAACAACACACTTTAAGAAAACGAACAAACAAAAACCACTTGAGTATCACCACATATGATGTAAACAGTAACAGCTTCAAACAAAAGCTGTCCTGATAGAACACCTTGACAGCAGCCAACTGTTAATGAAGGCTGAATAATCCGGACTGAAGCTGACAATAGATGACAGATGAAGTGGCATCATAGTTCCACAGTGTTTGGCATGCTGACTTAAACTGAAAGGTGACAGATAAAGTGGTATAATAAATCCGGTGTTTGGTATCCTGACTTAAGCTGACAGGTGGATGGCAGATAAAGTGGTATCATAGATCCAGTGTTTGGTATGCGGACTTAAGCTGACAGGTGGATGACAGATGAAGTGATATCATAGATTCACAGTGTTTAGCATTTCCTTGAGAAAAAAAAAAAAAGAAGCTAAAAAACGGAAGGAAGAAGGTAAAGGGGTGAGAGGTAGAGGCGGTTTCAGAGAAGTCGAATGGAGGGGGGGGGGGGGGGGGGGGGGGGGGGGGGGATGAGGTGTGTGTGTGTGTGGGGGGGGGGGGGACGAGTGATGATAGTGGGTGGTAGAGACTCTAGCGACGTTTTTGGACACTTTGCATTTAATATGTATCGGTAAATTGAGATATGATTAGCTGTA
The DNA here is from genome assembly GCA_016801955.1 of Conus betulinus. Lineage (NCBI taxonomy): Eukaryota > Metazoa > Mollusca > Gastropoda > Neogastropoda > Conidae > Conus > Conus betulinus. The sequence continues at coordinate 123,470 of JADBJO010005237.1, forward strand.
ATTTCATGCAGCTAAATTAGTAAGTGTTCATGTTGCATTTGATGGCAAGTTAAATTGTTTGAAAACAAAACAAACTTTTTTTTTTTTTTTTTTTTTTTTTTTTTTTTTTTTTTTTTTTTTTTTTTTTTTTTGGTATGGTTAGTCTTTTCGAATGCAGATCATTCCATTTTATCCTTTCTCGTCAAAGTGAAAGAAGGGATGTAGTTATTACTTAGTCGTAAAAACTGGCGATACGTAAGTTATGGATCGACCAGTCAGAAGACCGTAACCACGGAGATCCAATGCCTTAACGACAACGCTTTTCGCATCGACATTGCGAAGAACGACGGGGCGACAGTTCAACGAATAACTCCTTGCAGACCTGCAAACACAAATTCTCTTCAACGACTTGGCGAATGTATGAAGTCACGTTCAAGCCCTGATGAATGTGGCATCGTTGCAGATGGCATTCGCTGCTTTGAACGAATAATCTAGACATTCGTTTGGACCGGAGGTACGTAGGTAAAATTATTGTCGCTAGCCAACTCCATTATTTTTGCAGATCAAAACATCGGAAGGAGCTCATGATGGTAGAAATAATATAAAACCATTATAATCAAATATTTATGGATTGGTAAGCCGATGTAAGTCGTCATTACCATTACGTGTTGTCTGTTTTGACAAAATCGTGTACTCATCAATCATACTTTTAATCATTGTCCGTATGATTAGAAGAAGTTGGTAAGATTCAGAAATTCGATCAGGAGAAGACAACTCTTGAAAGTATCATTGCGCAGTAGTTAGTTTGCGTACAAATGTAAACAAAATGTCCATTTTAGGATAGGGTTAGTGTTGGATGTAAGGGAGAGCTTGCGTGTGTATGGAATCGACGTGCGACTTTCGTACAACCATTTAGCAGGCAAACGATAGTCCACAGGTTTTCGTTTTCGTTTCTACTTTTTCAACTTCACTTCATCTTCCCAGCTGTGACTGGAGGTGGAACTGGGGCGTGGACGATCCTACTCTACCTCATCGTGAATGCTACCTCGACGAGTGGCAGCAACGTTGAAGTCGACATGACACAATGAAGCAAACACACACACCGCTAGACCAAGACAACTTTTGTGCCAAGACCTGCTGCAGCTCAGTGCCGAACACTTTAGTTACCATCGCATACAACTTCGCACTCACACACAGCGCCACCTCGACCACACTTCACACAACAGATTGTGGAACTGTTGTAGATTATTGGGAGAGTCCATAATAACGTTTCGGTGTTAGCAGTTCATCATCATCATCATTAAATTTATCATTATTATCATCATTTTGTTTATCTCTTTATTTGACATAAAGTTCCAATAATTCCATCATCGCTGTTCACATTGTTTGCTTTGAAATACGTACGAAGAGTGGAAGCGAGGCAACGCAACACAATTCCCACACTGAACACATTCAGCTAAAACACGTGCACCGGATCGAAACTCATCGAGTTCTATCGGTGACAAATTTGGGGGGAGAGGGGGGGGGGGGTGGGGGGGGGGGGGGGGGGGGG
>JADBJO010005237.1:130000-135000 GCA_016801955.1 Conus betulinus
TGAGGAGGGAGACTGGTCACTCCCCTCTGCGAATTCAGCATCCATTTCGATCGCAGGAGGCATCTGTTTCTCTCTGTCTCTGGACCGAGAGAGAGAGAGAAGAGCCGGGGAGAAGGAGAGAGAGGAGAGAGGAGAGAGGGGTAGGGAGAAGAACTGGAGGAGAGAGAGACTGAGAGAGAGAGGACCGAGGAGTAGAAACAGGACAGACAGACTAGACAGACAGGAGACCTGGTCAGACTCGAGACAGATCCCATTCGATCGCAGGAGGCGAGAGAGAGAGAGAGAGAGAGAGAGAGAGAGAGAGAGAGATAGAGAGAGAGAGAGAGAGAGATAGAGAGAGAGAGACAGACAGACAGACTTCTTTCTAATCTCGGATTCAATGGTTTCGTTTGTAGATGATGCAGATATTGACTGTGGATATAGAACAGATCACTCCGCTATCCTACTAAAAAACTAACATTTAAAGAAAATGTGAAACATAACACTTTTTGGAAGTTCAATACATCTCTTTTGAAGGATAAACTATATCTAGATGAATAAATAAATGCTGAAATAAAGAATGTTAAAGAAGAATACTCGATACACACAAATAATAATGAAATATCTGACGAAGAGATTCAATTTTCCATCTCTGATGACGTGTTCTTAGATTTCCTTCTGATGAAGATACGGTCAAAAACTATCTCATATGCTACGATGAAAAAAAAAGAAAACAACAGAAGAAGAAAAACGGTTGGAACAAGACATTCGTAGTATAGATAAAATTGAAAGTAAGAGTGAACAAGACGTTAGGGTTATAGAAGTCAAAAAAAAAACAAACAATTAAAAGAGATACGGGAAAAAAGAATAGAAGGAGTACTATTGAGGTCGAGGGCCAGATGGATAGCTGACGGAGAGAAAGTAAGTAGCTATTTTTGTAATTTAGAAAAAACGTCATTATGTTAGTAAAAATATGCCAAGACTCATAGACCAGCAAGACAATATTTTAGTGAAACAGAAAGACATTATCCCAAGAGGTACAGAGATTTTATAAGTCTTTATATGCTGAAAGTGGTGTACAAAATTGTGAAATTAAAGATTTAGTCAATAATGTTCCATGCTTGGATGATACAGAGGCAAGTGAATTGGAGGGCGAAATTACACTAGAAGAAGCTACTTGCCCTGAATAATATGAAACATAATAAAGTCCAGGCACAGATGGTTTTAGTGCAGAGTTCTTTAAAGTGTTTTTGAAAAAAAGAGAGGGGATATTTGTTGTTAGAGCCCTAAATGCAAGTTTCAGGAAGGGGGAACTATCTTGTGCACAGAGGGAAGGTATCATTACGTGCATTCCTAAAGGTGACAGGCCAAGACAATACATGAAGAATTGGAGACCTATCTCACTTTTAAATGTCATTTTATAAAATCGGATCTTCTTGCATTGCTAATCGTTTGAAAAATGTACTACCACATGTTATTAATGAAGACCAAACAGGATTTGTTAGAAATAGATACATAGGTGATAATTTGAGATTAATCTATGACACAATAGCCTACTTAGATAAGCACAATTTACCAGGATTATTACTGAACATAGATTTTGAAAAAGCTTTTTGACACAATTAATTGGGAATTTATGTTTAAGGTATTAAAAGCTTTTGGATTTCAAGAAGATATATGCAGATGGATAAATGTGTTTTATAACAATATATAAAATCTTGTGTTATTGTAAATGGTCAGGTATCAGATTGGTTGGAAGTTAAAAGAGGATGCAGACAAGGAGACCCCGTATCCCCCCTATTTGTTTTGTACTTTGTGTCGAGGTGCTAGCTATAATGGTAAGAGAGAAAATCCAGATATTCACGGGATCAGAATGAATAACATTGAATACAAACTGTCTCAATATGCTGATGACACTGAATTCCTGCTTGCAGGGGATAGAAAGTCTTTTGAAACATGTATCGACGTTCTTGCTCGGTTTGGGTGTGTGTCAGGCCTCCATATGAACAAAGGCAAAACTAGCGCTATTTGGTTGGGAAGCAGAAAAACTAGTGAAATCCGTTACATGGAACATTTGGGAATGGACTGGAATCCATCAAAATTTAAAATACTTGGAATGTGGTTTACGAACGATCTTAGAGAATGTATTAACATAAATTATTCGGAAAGATTGACAGATATAAAACATTTATTCAAAGTATGGGTAAAACGACAGATAACTCCACTTGGCAGAGTTGCCCATACTAAAATCAATTATTCTTTCAAAATTGACTCATTTGTGGCTACTTTTTACCGAATCCACCTGATATATTTTTTCAGACATGTCAACGTATCTGTTACAAATTCGTTTGGAATATAAAAAGACAGATAAAATTAGCCGCAAAATTTCACACAAAAGTATTAAAAATGGTGGCATTGGTATTCCTGACTTAAAGACATTTGTTTTATCTTTGAAGCTGTCTTGATTAGAAAAGCGGAAAAATCAACTCATAAATGGAAACATATTTTGTTGAAAAACTTTCCCAAATGGCCTCTGATTAATAAATTTGGTCCTGAGTTTGTCTCCAGTTTTGCAAAATACAATCACTTTTGGAAGGATGTCTTCGAGGCAATGAATGTTTTCTATTATAAATGTACACCTAAGAATTCCGCGGAACTTCTAGCCGAGCCGATTTTTTTACAATAAACGAATTCAAGTAGGGAAGAAAATTTATTGTTTCCAGAGAGCTTACAAACAAAGGTATCTACAATCTTGCGCAGTTTTTTGATGATAATGGGAAGATTTTGTCGCATATGCGGTTCAAAGAAAATATAATGTAAACATTGACTTTGTTACTTTTGCCGGTTATACATCAGCAATAAACGATTGCGTGAAAAAGTATAATATTACGATCAAGGATAATAAACATCTAAACGAATCACTTTGTTTTAGGAACATATTTGCAATTAACAAAGGCTCAAAACTGTACTATGATATAATGGTAGAAAATAATCTGAGACCAAAATGCTGTTACAAATGGGACTTAAAGCTCTCAACAATCCATGACTGGAAATCGTGCTTCCACTATATACATGAAATAAATGACGTAAAGCTTAAATGGTTTCAGTTGAAGATTGTACATCGATGCCTAGGTACGAACATTATCCTAAAGGAAATTGGAATAGTTGATCACGATACTTGTAATTTCTGTGGAATGCACAAGGATAGTATTGATCACATGTTTTGGAAATGTGACATCGTACAGGTTTTTTTGGAACAATCTCATTGATTTAATGAAAGAAAAGGTGTATAAATGCAAGAAATGTACGATTACAGAATCATTTTGTGTTGCTCGGTTATGACAGTAACATTTTTACAGACAGCATCTTTTCTTTCTTAATATTGTTTGCAAAATACTATTTGTATACTTGTAAACTAATGAAACAAAATCCACAGATGTCTGTCTTCCTGAAAAAATTAAAATTCAGATATAAAATCGAAGAATATAATGCCTGTTTACAATTAAACCAGAAAAAATTCTCTCTAACAAATGGATAACATACACACCATTATTATCTGACGACTAATCAATCAATAATATACTTTACAAAATACAGTTATACGTATAATAAACAATTATATCGGATTGTGTCAATTCATTTGATTCACCTAACAATCATTATCCTTTGCCCATCTGTTCTCTTATGATCAGCATACACTTAATTTCAGGTGATCATTTTTTTTTTTTTCTTCTGAAAAATGGCTACCTTTGTTCCCGCATGTAATCAAATATTTCATATTTGTATGTTACACTACATATGGTTGATATAGGTCTTGTTTGCCATGTACTCTCCACTGTGTTTTACAGCTTGTTTGTCCACATCCAAAACCTGATTTAAAACATGTTACTGAAAACATTTGAGGTCACGTACAACAACCCAATCCAAATCTCTCCAATCCATCCTCTCTCTCTCTCTCTCTCTCTCTCTCCTCTCTCTCTCTCTCTCTCTCTCTCTCTCTCTCTCTCTCTCTCTCTCTCTCTCTCTCTCTCTCTACTATTTTTTGCTTATGTATTTGCTATTTATGTATTGCTATCATTAACGCCATATCTTACATGCAGTGTTATCTACACCACACCAGTTTACTGTGCCGTTAACACAGGAAAAAAATTAGAGCTATGATTTCAAGCGTTACAAGTTCTAGACATCACATCCAAATCGATTTTGCTTCGTTTCTCAGTCAGTCCCCAAGATCCCTTTTCTTTGTTCAGTTTCATCATTTATGTATGTATTTCAGCAAACCATTCTGAACGTCACATATTACACATTTGTAAGAAGCAGATATCTTCTTTTCACTGCCCACAAAGTCCCTTTTCTCTTCGATGTAGTCTCTCTCCCTGTCTAACTGATGGTGGAGGAAACTCAATATAAACTGTGCGCCCACTTATCTGTTAGACAAAGGTCGAATGATATAGCTGGTAGACTGTTGCACTGTATGTGTTGGCAACATTTGCTCAATGACACATCATAAAGTCAACGAAAATTCAAATATCACTGTTTGTTTAGCCACCAGCATGTTCTGTGCATGTTACATTTGTATTAAAATTAAAATTTCTCTCTGTACCTTTCCCTTTGACGAACTGTTAGAAGCTTGGGTTTTATTCTTGTAGTTAAAGCGCATGGATTGTACATTGTTTGGTGAAGATGATGGTTTAAGATAATGGTGCTGATGAAAAAAAAAAAAAAAAACTCTCTCTCTGACTGGCGTTTCGTGCTGAGCTGTTTGTCTGAGTTCTCTCGCGTGCGTATGTGCGTGTTCTTGGTGCGTGTGGGTTTCGTGCGTGTGTGTGCGTGTGTGCGTGCGTGTGTGTGTGTCGTGTGTGTGTGTGGTGTTGTGTGTTGTGTGGAGGAGTTGAGAGAGGGAGTGTGGAGAGTTTGAGAGAGAGAGAGAGAGAGAGATTGGCTTTTGGAGAACGAGAGGAGAGAGGAGAGATGAGAGAGGGAGATAAGGAGGGAGAGATGAGAGAGGGAAGAGCCTACAT
>JADBJO010005237.1:145000-150000 GCA_016801955.1 Conus betulinus
AGAGAGAGAGAGAGAGAGCCGAGGGAGGATAAGACGACAAGAAATACAGAGAGAGTCACGTGGCAATAAACAGGGTTACCCATGCCCTCATTGGCCCTGGAGCAATACATTTAAAACACGGATTCAAACCACGATCAAAGAAGAATGAGAATCGTCTCTGATGCTTCCAGACAAACGCTTTAAACTCTTCAGCTTGTTGTGGGCCCGACAGACTGAACAGACCGCTTACAAAACCTTAGCACTGAACCCTCGGTCTAGATGTTCTTTCTGACATAACGTGGTTCGTGTGGAAATGACGGCACGATTTCATTTCTTTCATGCCATGTTTTATATCAGTCTGTTATGTTGTCCCTGAAGATGGCGCTCTGATAAGCAGCCTGAATACAGCGTAGAATGACACTGAAGAGTGGCCAAAACACCGTCATTATGATATATGAGCATGAGACCCATGCTTTAGCGAAGTCTGTTTTAAATAAGTCCAGGAGGTCCCTCATGAACTTGATGACAGAGAACTTAAGAAGGACGCGGACGTGGGCGAAAAATCTTCTTGGCAGCAGTGGAAACTGCTACGACCGGTTACAAGAATCCCAGCCATTCGTAAGTCATGCTTCAATAAGCGATTGGATCTTTCTCATGTACATACAGCATCCCTGTAGAGCAATAAAAAAAAAAAAAAGCCTCATCTATTTAATGTCAGCTGGGGTATTTCACTGCCAAGATCAAGTGACTTATCAGACTTTAAACCTGTTTCAGCCTTGTCTGTTATATCAAAACCAAGACACGGTAACATCACCTGATTGAATATACTGGCAACCATGTTTTTTCGTCTGTGTTTCTGTTGAACTCTTCTGGTTCGTTTCTGTGATGTAAGTATCTCAAATCAACCAAGACAAATTTCGAATGTTGTTCGTTTTGTTTGTAGGCATTCGTTTTTTTGTTGTTGTTGTTGTTGTTGTGTTGTTGTTTTTGTTGATGATAAATGACCGTCAAAGCCCCAAACCAATTCATAGTACCATTCCTATTGACAGAAAACCGCACAGCTTTAGAGAAACTGCTTCTCGTGTACTGAGTTTGTTTCTTTTTTTTTTCTCTTTCTTTCATTTAAACGGTGTGTCAAGAGATTATATTCTAGAGACATTGTTTAACTTGTTTGTCTAGGATCCTTTGCTACACTCATCCGATCAAAATGTCTTATGTTATCGTTTTTCTGTTATCATGATGACACTTTGGTTTGAAGTCATGTCCACACGACTTTAAGAAGTGTTGTTTCCCCTAAAGAGAAACTGCTTTGGATCTGACAGCCTCCAGGTGGAAAACGAGCCAAGGGCTCTCTTGCCAGTCCCAGTCAGAGAGGCCAAACATAGTTGTATTCTATTTCCTTTACTTTCGCTTTTTCTTAAGTTTTACAAAGCATCGCTGTTTCATACCTAAAGAGCAACAATAAGACAGACAAAATACAGCACCAAATTAAGATCTCCTCACACCTTGGGAATGACTTGGCGAATGTTTAACGTTACATAGAGACTACAGAATTATCACGTGGAGACACTGTTGAATGTTGTTGTGTAAATACACGTTGATTCAACCCAGATTACGTTTCCTGGCAACAATCATAATGGAGGATGGTTGTCCCACACATGCACACAATGGTCGCCCACATGCAGAAAGAAACATCTAGCTGAGTAGCGACGTTGTTATTGTCACGTGGCAAATCTGATTGCTACTACTGTAAACAAAAAAAAAAAAAAAAAAAACACACACACACACACACACCACACACACACACACACACACACACACACACACACACACACACACCACGCACGCACGCACGCACGCATGCACGCTCGCTCGCACGCACGCACGCACGCACGCACCCACCCACCCACACACCCACCCACACACACACACACACACACACACACACACACACACTAAAGAACCACAAAATAAAAAGACAAAACAATACCTCATGCAAGGGATCGGTGAATGGGTGAAGGGTAGAGTGAGGGTGAGGGTTCGTGTGGATTGTGGGTGAGTGGGATGAGAGTGGTGAAGGGTAGAGTGATGGTGAGGGATTGTGTGGATTGGGGTGAGTGGAATGAGAGTGGGTGAAGGGTAGAGTGATGGTGAGGGATTGTGTGGATTGGGGGTGAGTGGAATGAGAGTGGGTGAAGGGTAGAGTGATGGTGAGGGATTGTGTGGATTGGGGTGAGTGGAATGAGAGTGGGTGAAGGGTAGAGTGATGGTGAGGGATTGTGTGGATTGGGGTGAGTGGAATGAGAGTGGGTTGAAGGGTAGAGTGAGGGTGAGGGTTCGTGTGGATTGGGGTGAGTGGGTGAGGAGAGGTGGGTGAAGAGTCGAGGGTAGAGTGAGGGTGAGGGATTGTGTGGATTGGGGTGAGTGGGATGAGAGTGGCAGTGATGTGGAGGAGGGAGGGAGCAGGGATGAGGGTTGCGTTATTATTAACTGTCCACGGCACCGTCAAACACAAACTGATAGGGGTATGCCACTGTCCTCTGAGAATCAGAGTCAGCATCTGTGCTGATCGATGGCAGGTGTCTGTCTCTCTCTGGTCCCCAGCCACTGGCCGCTGTGCAGGGATACCTAGACCAGACAACCAAGAGTTTAGCAACGTGTCTGTCATGCAGAACATGGCAATTTCATTATATGTTACTGCTAAACACACACACACACACACACACACACACACACACACACCACACACACACACACACACACACACACACACACACACACAGAGAAGTTTGGGTGGATGGGAAGAGGGGAGGGATAGAGGTGTAGTCGGGTGAGAAAAGAGGGGGAATGAGATGGAGTGGGGTAGGGGTGGTTGGGTAGAGGAAGGAGCGGGATTAGCGGAGAATCAACTCTACCGGTAGTTATGTCAAAACAGAAAAAAAAAAAAAAAAAAAAAAAAAAAAAAAAAAAAAAAACCCATATATATGAATATAATATATATATATATATATATATATATATATATATATATGGTACATCCCTCATCCGTCTAGAAATGCTAGATTCACTATCCATTCCATCGACGACAGGCATCCGTAGCTTTCAATCCCTGTCAGAGAGAGAGAGAGAGAGGGGGAGAGATGAGAGAAGAGCGGAGGAGGAGAGAGCGAGAGAGGAGAGAGAGAGATGAGTGAGAGAGAGAGCGGGAGAGACAGAGAGGAGAGAGAGACGAGAGAGACAGACAGAGAGGAGAGAGAAGGGACAGAGAGACAGAGGCAGATTAGACATGACCCTCTACAGAGAGACAGAGACAGGACAGAGAGAGACAGAGACAGACAGAGAGATAGAGATTATTGATATACAGACAGACAGAGAGAGAGAGATGCCAGGAGGAGAGGAGATGAGAAGAGAGGGAGGATGAGGGGAGAGAGAGAGAGAGAGAGAGAGAGAGGGAGAGAGGAGAGAGGAGAGAGAGAGCGGAGGAGACACTTAGAGCCATCAGAGATGACAGAGAGAGAGAGCGGACATGAGACGAGAGGAGGGAGGAGGAGGAGAGAGGATGCGAGAGAGGTGAGAGACAGACGGGAGGAGAGCCAGGCACACAAGCCATCAGGCAACAATTGCAGATAGTAAGGCACATTGATACGGGCACAGGCACAGGGAAACCAACACATAGACAGGCACAAAACACACACACACACACACACACACACACCACACACACGGATTATTTTAAAACGACACACACACACACACACACACACACACACACACACACAACAAACGGAGGTAGTTGTGTGTGTGCATGTGTGAGCGCACACACGCCGTGCAAATGCACGTGTACATGGACACATGTTTGTGCATGTATGTGTTTAACTGCACTTACCTTCTTCGTTTTTACTACAAACTCCCGCTGCTGCTGTTACTACTACTACTACTACTACTACTACTACTACTACTACTACTACTACTACTACTACTACTATTACAAACAAGTCCTTCTGCTGTTGGGGCTGCTATTACTGCTGTTATCATTGTTATTTTCTGGTGTTGATGCTATCACTTAATTAGTGCAATTCAATCATACAGATTATTAACACGTTGAAGAGTTCAATCATTACATTTTTTTTCATATTCCTAATTACATAATTTTTACATAACTCAGTAATCACTTTAACAAAGCACACCCTTCTACATGATCTCCTGCACAACGATCACCGTTGCCCCCTGTGTAAGGGATCCCACAGACCAGGAGTGTGCGGCGGTCATGATCTGACTTCTCTCCCTTTCTTTATCGCCCAGACTCTCACACGATTGGCAGATCGTTCCGTCTCATCCGGGCTTTAGAGATGTTGGTGTCTGTAACACAGTCACGTGATCGGAGCATCCGCTATGGTCATACATTACGGTGGTGAGTGGGAGATCAACTATCGAAGTGGTTTTCCTTCCCAATCCTCCACCCACACCCCTACCCTTCTGTCATCACCCCCACCTTCCACACCTGGGACCCCCCCCCCCCCTTCCCTATCCCCCATCCACGCAAATTTGCCATTTGCGTATATGAGTAAAAAAAAAAAATGAATATGGGAGTGAGAGTGACGTATAGCCCCAACTGGTCGTTACAGTTACTAAATGTTCATTAAGCCCGTTGTAGCCCATCGCAGAAGTTGAAACCATACATCGGTTAGCCCTTTGCATTTAGATAAAATAGAACAACAATAGAAGTGCTGGAATATTGGTTAGTATATTGAATAGAAAGAAAAATGACAAAACTACACGCTGTTTGTACTTATGTGAAGAACCCAATCCATAAACGCATCATGATAAAGAAAGGGCGATAGTAGTAGTAGTAGTAGTAGTAGTAGTAGTAGTAGTAGTAGTAGTAGTAGTAGTAGTAGTAGTAGCAGCATCAGCAGCAACAGCAGCAGTATTAGTAGCAGTATTAGTAACAGTAGTAGTAGTAGCAGTAGTAGCACCAACACTTGCGCCAGCAGCAATACAAGCAGCAGCACCAGGAGCAG
>JADBJO010005237.1:155000-165000 GCA_016801955.1 Conus betulinus
CATGATTTACCCTCCGGCTTGCATCTTAAAGGCTGATTCGAACCAACGACCAACGAAGAAGAGCAGCAGAGTGGTCTCTGGTCAGTCATCAAAGGGCGTCCAGGGCCTTTTAAAGTCCACGGGCCCCGACAGATTCAATAGACTGCTCACACGATCTCCAGCTCTAAAGCGTCTATGGCCCGACAGATTCAATAGACTGCTCAAAAAAACCTACACGTGTGCGTGTGGTGTGTGTGTGTGTGTGTGTGTGTGTGTGTGTGTGGTGTGTGTGTGTGTGTGTGTGTGTGTGTGGTGTGTGGTGTGGTGTGTGTGAATAGTCAGGATGGTAGGTAAACAAATAAATAAATTAAAGGAAAACACGTGTGGAAACAGCACCTCACTGACAGAAGTAAACCTCCGTGGGACCCGATGAGATATATACATGCCCTTTGTAATGTGATGCTGAGCCTCTCACATGTATAGGACAATATGCGTGAGGAACAAGACATCAGTTCACTTTCGCTTGTTCCAGTTGATGTTATTACGCTATGAAGGCTAAGTGTCTGTCGACTAGAAGAAGAAGAAGAAGAAGAAGAAGGAAGAAAGAAGGAAGAGAGAAGCTATGGAAGAAGAAGAAGAAGAAAGAAGAAGAGAGAAGAAGAAGAAGAAGAGAAGAAGAGAAGAAGAAGAAGAAAGAAGAAGAGAGAAGAAATCACAGACAGATTCAAATTCAGTGTCTTGAGAGCAACATTTGTTTGTTCTTGTCTGTTTTTGTTCACACTGTCCTTGTCCATCCCTGCATATATGTAGTCAGTGACAATGGACCACCGCACAACTGCGACTTTAATCTTTCTTGGGGTAAAGAAGACATTATTTATTGTCCTTATCTATCTTTCTATGTATCTATCTATATATCTATTTTTCTATCTATATCTATCTATCTATCTATCTATCTATCTATCTGTCTACTCTATCTATCTATCCATCCATCCATCCATCCATCCATCCATCCATCCATCCATCCATCCATCCTCCATCCATTCATCCATCCACCCATCCACCCACCCACCTATCTATCTATCTATCTATCTATCTATCTATCTATCTATCTATCTATCTATCTATCTATCTATCCATCTACTATCTATCTATCCATCCATCCATCCATCCATACACCCATCTTCTATCTATCTATCTACTATCTATCTATCTATCTATCTATCTATCTATCTATCTATCTATCTATCTATCTATTTTTTGTTTTACTCAACTCACTCAGCCAAGGTATTCAAAACATGCTGCCATAGAACATTAGACTAAATTCTAGCAGAACTGTAATAATGTGCAGAGGGCATGATGATATGTCTGGCCCCACAGTACCTAAAACGTTCACCCATACATTCCTCGTGTTGATAAGGCTCTAATAAGTACGTTCGATCACGTTCTGGAGAAAGACATATTCAAAAACCACATTATGTTTTAAGATACACCCCAGAAGAAATCTGTTACTTTAAAATACAGTCCTGCCTTTGAATCTCCACTTAAGCGAGACACTTGAAAGTAGCTAACAGATTTCTTGGTGTGTAACAACCTTTTATGGAAAAAAATGTGTCCTGGCAATCGTCGCACGCCAGCCGATCAACAACGTTGTGTCTGTCAAGTAAAGGTTCCCAGCAAACAGGAGTGTGTGTGACATTAGATCTGCCTTAGACGGCTCTCCTCTTGTTGTTATAGGACGAGTGTGTGACATCACATCCGCCTGAGAGAGCTACCTCCCCGCTTGTTTATAGGCCCAGTGTGTGACATTACAGCTGTCTGACATCTTGCCTCTTGTTCAAAGATCCTGTGTGCGGCATTACAGCTGTCTGTCAGCTTTCCTCTTGTTCATAGGCACAGTGTGTGACGTTACAGCTATCTGACAGCTCTCCTCGTGTTCATAGACCCAGTGTGTGACATTACAGCTGTCTGACAACTCTCCTCTTGTTTATAGGCAGTCTGTGACATTACAACTGTCTGACAGCTCGCCTCTTGATCATAGGCAGTCTGTGGCGTTACAGCTGTCTGACAGCTCTCCTCGTGTTCGTGACCCAGCTTCACGTTGTCCACTCCTCTTAGTCATTAGCGGGTCTTTGACATCGACATGCCTGCGACACAGTCACGTGGATGGGCAGCTGAGTCTAACTGGTGGTCGTACATCACATACAGTGGAAAAGCAGCTGTCCACAGATATTTTCTCCACCGCCACCATCATCACCCATCCCCTGTGTTCCACTCCCGCCCTTCCATCCGCTTCACAAACGTAAAGACCATAATGAAAATAACAGAAAAAAAGGAAAGGACATGGTGACGGTTGAAAGAGAGGGCAGTACTGTGGTAATTATTCATTATGATTCATTATCATAATTATTATCATTATCATGCCCCAATATCTTAACAAAAAAAAAAAAGAGGAACGAATGGATTCGTGGTGGCAAACAGGGAATCTGAAATATCGGTAATATACTACAAGAAAACACATGATAGCCACCAATATTTTAACTGTTATGAACCGTCAACCAATGCTGAATACAGAAGCCAAACAAGCAGCCAACCAACCAAATAACAACAACGATAATGACAATGGTTCAGTAATAGTAGTAGTAGTAGTAGTAGTAGTAGTAGTAGTAGTAGTAGTAGTAGTAGGCACCAAGGTTGTGACTGAGGAGGAGGAGGGAGGGAGGTGAAGAGATGGGTGATGAAGGAAAGTAGGTATAGACACTTTCTTCTAACAGAAGTCAAAATGAAAAACAGTGTGATGCACTTCCTTTTTGCTAAGCTATATTTGAAAAAAGAGGAGGCACAACCAGAATATGTAACAAATAAAACGATGGAATCTGAAGATAGTTATTTTGAAGGCAGATTCATGAAAATTTGTCTTGGCCCGACATTTGATCTGGAAAGTTTGGGGCAATCGGTGCTAGAGAGAAAGAGAGAGAGAGAGAGAGAGAGAGAGAGAGAGAGAGAGAGAGAGAGAGAGAGAGAGAGAGGGAGAGAGAGAGAGAGAGAGAGAATAATCTATGCACACGTCCGACATCGATTGGCTTTGCCTACTTCCTAAATGTGGCATAGAGGCCATGAGGAGAAAGAGGCAATATCGTTTTGCGTCTTTTTTTTTTTCGTTTTTTTTTTTTTTTTTCTCAGCTCTAATTACGTAGATTGCCCGTAGCTTTTCTAGAACCTTGGGGAAATTAGAATGATAACACTTATGAACATATCAATTGATTAGCAAAGTAATATGAACACTCATCCCACAATTCGATTAATTAGCTAAGTGACCATTTACCTAACTTGCTGATCACATATGCGACCAGTTATTATTTTGTCATCTTAATAAATAATAGGAAAATTTAGTAATGGGAAAAAATATTGTCCCTCCCCAGCCCCCCCCCCCCCCCCCCCCCCCCCCCCCCCCCCCCCCCCCCCCCCCCACCCCCCCTTGTATTTGGTGTTGATGGCGATGAAAAGGATGGCAATGATAACAATGATGATGATGTATGTTATAATTACGGGGAAAGGCAGAAAAGAATACTTGCCAGTGCATTTCTCAGTGACTCCATCATTTTATATACAAAGCTACCGTAGGTTTCAATCCTTTTTGAGTCTGACGCACCACACAAATACCTGCAATTAGAGTGTGCACAGCTATACCAAGATGTCTAGCCATCGTTACATAGCTGCACTGCACTTGCTGGCTATAATAAGGGCCATGGCTAATCACAGTGCACATGGGGGGACAACATGTACACGGGCAATCTTTGTTATGTTGAATTCACGTTTGTCTGTCTAATATATCTGTTTGTTTGTTCGTTCGCTTGTTCTTTTTGTTTTCTGCTGTCTGTTTGCTTATTTGTCTCTTTGTTCTTCGAATTTCTTTGATTTATTGTGAGAACATGCTTCTTCCTCTTGTTCTTGATTCCTTGGCGAGGATACTCTCCTCACTAGTGGCCGGGTATTTTAGGTGACCTTTCTAATCCCACCATTAGGAGAGACACAGTCCTTTCTTGGGGATGGTTTCTAAAGACCTTTATGTGAACTTTTTTTTTTTTTTTTCCTCTGGGAAAACCTATCTGTAAAAAAAGGTTAAAGATAAGTGTAAGCGACTTTCTGTATTTCCTTCTTCTTTCTTCTTTCTTTTGCTCTTTTTTTTTTCGTTCGTTCGTTTGTTTGTTCATACTGTCTCTCTCTCTCGCTTCTCTTTTTTTCTTTCTTTCTTTTCTTTTTAGTTTCTATTACTAACATCTCTCTCTCTCTCTCTCTCTCTCTCTCTCTCTCTCTCTCTCTCTCTCTCTCTCTCTCTCTCTCTCTCTCTCTCTCTCTCTCTCCGATGCTCGCACAGCCCGACTATGTGGAGGAGAGGAGTAGTTTTGTTGATAAAGAAACAGTTTACATCCTTTGTTTCTCGAATTGACATAGAATATGACAACTGCATCGTTCTTAAACTCTCCAAGCAACTTACAGGACTGGATTCAGATTGTATTTTGATTGGTGTATACCTACCTCCCCAACACAGTCCATACTATACTGATACAGAAATCTATAATGGAGTTTCTCTTTTGGAACATTGTATTCTGGATATTCTGCAATGTTACAGTGATGTGCCATTGATAACCATGGGCGACCTGAATGCGCGAGGACTGGCAGTGAAAATGCTAGTGAGGCTGAACTGCCCTGTGATGCCAGTGACACTGATAGTGTAACATATGATGGGGACTGATCCATACCAACGGATTTCAGATGACGTCGTCATGAATGCTTTTGGTCGTTATTTAATAACAGTTTGTGAACAGTTAAATTTGATCCTGCTGAATGTGGTAAAATCTGGAAAACATGGATGGAAATTATACTTATGTTGCTCACAATGGCTCTAGTACTATAGACTATTTCATAGTATCGAGACGCATTTTTGACTGGCTGGCTGGTAACCTGAATGTCGGTCAAAGAATCGAATCAAAACATATGCCTGTAGAACTTGGTTTAAATTTAAGAACGTAAAAAGTAAACGTACGTATATTTAAAAAAAAAAAGCTACCATTCAGATGTATAAATGGGACTGTCATAAATGGCAGGAATATTTGGATGCTTTCAAGACTGAAAAGATTTCTTTAATGTTTAAGGAAGCTTATGATTTAATTAGTTTGGATACAGAAGAAGCGCTCTGCAAGTTTTTTACGAAATCATCGGTAGCGCAGCAAATCCCATGTTGAAGACTGTTGTCATGGGGAGTTTTAGCAACAACCCCTGGTTTGACTCTGAATGCAAACAACAACGTCAAGCGGCGAGACACTCCCTTAGAATATTAAGGAAAGCCAAGAAAAATAAAAGGGAACAAAATATATCGGATACGGAAATAGACATCCTGAGAATATCGTACACGAGCAAACGGAGTGATTGATTATAAAAGTTTGCTACAAACAAAAGAAGGTGGACAATAAAAAGCAGACAATTAGATTACTGGAAGATAATGCGAGCAATCCCCAGAAGTTCTGGAGTACTCTGAAAAACTATATAGGCAGACCAATAAACCAGAATTCTATTGCTGCTGCTGAATGGTTGACTCACTTCTCAGATGTGTTTAACCAAGATTGCCCCGGTATTAACATTAACGACACGTTGCCTAGTTGTTACCATTTGGATGCATGTTCTAGCGTGGATACTGACTGCAATGTACTAGATGAGGAGATCTCATACAAGGAAGTT
Source organism: Conus betulinus (assembly GCA_016801955.1). Classification (NCBI taxonomy): domain Eukaryota; kingdom Metazoa; phylum Mollusca; class Gastropoda; order Neogastropoda; family Conidae; genus Conus; species Conus betulinus. Next base: position 160,716 of record JADBJO010005237.1, read on the forward strand.
CTTGATGCAATTTCTGCTTTAAAAAACAACAAAGCAGCCGGTCCAGACGGTTTTTTCGGGAGAAATTTTATAAAATATGCAGACCCAGAGGTTGGACTATTTTTAAAAGAAGTACTTCAACGCCTTGTTGATTCAGGTACTTTTCCATTCGGGTGGTCAGAAGCCATCATACAGCCAGTGTACAAGAAAGGTGATATATAAATTCACCGGATAATTACAGAGGTATTTCCTTATTGAACGTCTGTGGAAAGCTTTACAGTTATATTCTAAATAAGCGTTTAACTTCTTGGATAGAGGATAACAAATTGTTAAACGAGGCCCAAGCTGGATTTAGACAAAAATATAGCACAATTGATCACATATTTACCCTCTTATCATTAATTCAAAAACAGTTTGGCAGTCATGGAAAGTTATATTGTGCATTTATTGATTTCAAAAAAGCATTTGATTTTGTTGATAGACGCTGTTTATGGTCCATTCTAAAAAAAAAACGGCATTGGTGGCAAAATGTATAAAGCTATCCAAAGTATGTATAACATTGTCAAAGCAAAAGTTCGTGCTGGTGGTAGTAAACTTACAGACGTTTTCATGTGCCCCAAGGGACTAAAACAAGGAGATATTTGTAGCCCTGTTTTATTTTCCCTGTTTATTAATGAGTTGGCAAATGACATTAGTCAAAAAGGAAAACATGGCATAACACTTACACCTGAACAAATACAAATACTGATTCTTTTTGCTGACGATGTAATTTTGTTGTCGTATACTGTAATTGGCTTGCAGCAGCAACTAAATATTTTATGTAACACTGCGAAAAGACTTGGACTGATAGTAAATATGGATAAATCTAAAGTGGTTGTCTTTAGAAAAGGTGGCCATCTTGCCGCTCGTCGTGAAAAATGGCTTTACGATGGACAGTATTTAGAGATTGTTTAACCAGTACAAATATTTGGGTGTAATTTTTTTTCAACAGGTGTGTCCTTTTCGTATGCGTTAAGGGACATGGCGGACAGAGCAAAGAAAGGTGTAATTGGTATTTTACGACTACTTTGGTCCCTCGGTAATCAATCTCCTCAACTGTTCTTCAAGCTTTTTGACTGTCAGATACAACCCATACTTACATACGGTTCAGAAGTATGGGGTCTTAGCGCTGATATTCAATCATTGAACAGGTACATTTATTTGCGATTAAGAGACTGTTAAACGTCAGTGTGAAGACACCAAATGTGCTTGTGTATGGTGAAACGGGGAGGTTTCCATTATTTATAAATATTTATGTTCGAAATATTAAATATTGGTTATCTCTAACAAAAATGTGTGAGGATCGACTTCCTCGAAAATGTTGTAACATGCTCTGTAATCTTCATTACAATAATAAGAATAACTGGGGTAACTACTATTTGTTTCACTCTGTATCGCCCATGGTTTCGGATTTGCGTGGGAATGCCAAGGAGTTGGTAATGAGAACATATTTCTGGCTGAATTTAGACAATGTTTGATTGACTGTTATGTCCAAGGCTGGAACAGTAAGATTAATACGAAAGAGCGCTATTCGTTTTATTCTTTATTGAAACAAACCATTGCCTCAGTGATTATTTACTTGTTATAAAAAGTAGTACCTTAAGAAAATATTTAACGCGAATGAGACTTGGTGTTTCACCGCTAAAGTGCCACGCAAATCGTTTTTTTGTGAAGCAACGCGTGACTGTTTTGACTGCCCGAACTGCTAAAATGCATATATGAATCTGAAATACATTTTATGTTCATTTGTCCAGTATATCAAAACACTCAGAGAGCAGTATATACCGCGAAAATCCTACAATCAACCCTCTATGTTCAGACTAGCGTTGCTGTTGTCAAGTCCCAGTCACTCATTCGCAGTCGCATCTTACATAAATAAGGCACTTCAGCTGAGGTCGAGTTACCTTAAGTAATAAAATGTAATTGTTTGCTGTTGATCCACGTGTTTGAGTCACAAGATATTACGTGATTTATATTACCGTAAACCATCCTCACGCTTTTCACCCTCTCCCCCACTTCCCCTTCCCCTCCTTCGACTTCCCATGTCAGTACTTCGTATTTTGTTTAGACACACATGATATTTTCTTTTGACTTTATCCCCACCCCACTGTTCCTTTTGACATGGGCAGATGGCCCGGTTCTTTAAATTATTTGTCTTGTCTTGTCTTCTCTCTCTCTCTCTCTCTCTCTCTCTCTCTCTCTCTCTCTATCTCTCTCTCTCTCTCTCTCTCTCTCTCTGCTGCTGACTCGTCACTCCAAAGGAATGGTAGTGATCTACAGACAATAGAAACTTCTCTCCAGAAAGGTCTAAACGACGTATCAGACTGGTGTCATTCAAACTCAATGGTCATACACCCAGCCCAAACCAAATCTATGATTATAGCTACCTGCCAAAAACACCAGTTGACTCCTCTTTGCCTAAAACTTCAGTTGAATGGCACTTCTATCGAGCAGGTAGATGAGCACCGTGTTTTAGGGTTAACGATAGATAAAGAATTTAAATCGCAATCTCATCCCAATAACGTATGTAAGGTAGTCTCAAAACACCTTTCTCTCTTATCTCAATCAAAGCGCTACGTCAACAGTAATGCGCTTAAACTTTTCTTCAATGCACACATAATGTCACGTATCAATTTCGCTTCCACAGAGTGGGACGGAAGTAGTGACGTCCACAAGAAAAGGCTGAATTCTCTCCATAGACGTGCAGCAAAAGCTACTCCATCCAGCTGTATCTCTAACAACAGACGAAAAACTAAAAGCGCTGAACATACTTCCTCTGAACAGGCAATTGGAATTCAACAAGGCATCATTTCTGTTTACAATCTTGACAGATACTATGCCATGTTATATCAATACCCTTTTAGGGTTAGGGTTAGGGTTAGGGTTAGCTTTTCTGGCTGTACGAAATTCCTTCTTCCCTACCCACGCATTGGCCTATACAAAAACAAGCCTAGCTTACTCTGGACCATATGTCTGGAACTCACTTCCACCAAATCTACAAAACATGAATACTTTAAACTTTTCAAGGAACATTTGCATAAACACATTTTATGTCTCAGTAATTTGATTATTCGATTACAATGATTAGCGCCCATTCGCAAAGTCTTCTGTGAACCATACTTTGAATAAATCGTCTAAACATAAAACCTACTCCGTTAAAATCGCTCATCCCCACTCCCACTCTGTCTACCATCCCTTTTCTCCTCCCCCCCTGCCTACCATTCTCTCTTCCCCCCCTCCTCTGACCTCTCTCTCTGTAGTTTTGTTTGTTTGTTTGTAAGTTTCCTTCTGTTTTACCATCCCCCATCTCATTAGTACTTTTATGAATAGTTTGCTTACCATTGTAGAATTAGATTACCATGTTGCTATGTTGAATTGTCAGTATGAATGATATGTGTTGAAATAATGTATGCATGTCAAGGACAAATTGTAAGACTAGGCTTTGGCCTAAAATCTTCACCCTTGTGTATTAAAGATCAATCAATCAATCAATCAATGAATCTCTCTCTCTCTCTCTCTCTCTCCCTCTCTCTCTCTCTCTCTCTCTCTCTCTCTCTCTCTCTCTGTAAGCACAGATCCCTGCACAGTCCATATCTAAGGCGATTAGGTGGATAAATACAGGTATCCTTCTCTTACATAAACAACTTCGGGAATCCCCTACATCTGACATCACATAGGGTTCGATGAATTACTGTCTGTGAAAACACTATTGTGTGCTATCCTTGCCTAATTGATGGCTATTAAGTCTGCTAAATTTTACTGGAAGCGCAGACAACGGCAGTGGTTGCCCACCAAAGCAGTCACTTTCCAATCAGGGAAGCTTCTCGGCAGATCTCAATATATAACGTTCATGTAGAAAATCACAATAGTCACCGTCTGTCTCTGTTATCTGTTAACACTTGTCTTGGAAACATGATATAGGAAAACATCATTTTACGAAAAAAAAAAATGATGAATGTCAAAAGAAACATTACAAACGCATAGAATTCGTTTAAGCTTCCTATTTCTGGTACGTTTATACAGTTCTCTTGATTTGATAGTGAAGAGAAAAACTGGAGCTACGAATTACTGCACTGTCCTCTAAACTAACATGAATTTTCATCTGTAAGCACCAAAAGCCGTTATGTGTGTGTGTGTGTGTGTGTGTGTGTGTGTGTGTGTGTGTGTGTGTGTGTGTGTGTGCGTGCGTGCGTGCGTGCGTGCGTGCGTGCGTGCGTGCGTAAGCACCAAAAGCCGTTATGTGTGTGTGTGTGTCTGTGTGTGTGCG